>JAABNY020000119.1:18483913-18504989 GCA_015164015.2 Brevimyrus niger
CATTCATTCATTCATTCAGTCTGTTTGCTTGCCTGCTTGATGTTTGACACAATTATATACCGGTTTAAAAATGACACATAGTAAATAATATGGGAGTGTTTTCAATAATTGTTAGACTGAATTTCTTCTAAATATAATATATTAGTAGGTAAATATTTTGGAATACTTTGATTTGATGGTTGAATGCTTCTCAGGTGATTGGGAGCCAGAATGGATGAACCGGAATCTGCAGGGCAAATATGAATGAGATCAAGATCCGGTCAACTATCAGAATATTTGATTTCCTTTTGAAAGGATTCAGATACGCAGTAATGATCTCTTTATATTGTCTGTATTAGAAGTAGTAGTTTTACTGTACACTGTCACGTATACTGACATGAGCTGGGTAACAGTTTCATGTTCCCTCCTCTAAGTGTTTGAGCCCAAGCTTAAAACAATGTTCAGTTCTCTTTTGGCTACATAGGTGTCAATAGGACAAAGACTTGATCTCTGAGATTAGAATAGGAACCAGTTTTTTTTGCACCTGAAGCAGGAGTTGAAAAAAAGGTGCAAACAGATATCTGGAAAAGCATAGCTGAAACAAATTCAGAGCTGAAGGACCAGTATAGGATTCAATCAAAGACAAAGAAGCTCCCACAAAGAGTCTTGTTTTTATAAAAGTTTCATTTTACAACCCTGTGAATCTGTTATGCAACTGAAGGTGAAAGTCAGTGTTGTGGTTTAATAATATCGATTAGATATATATCACATTATGGTTTACAGTTTCTTTATTATCATTTTATTTGTTTAACAGACACTTTTATTCAAAGTGACAAATACTGGAAAAAGCAGGGTCAGCCAGTCCCTGGAGCCATTGTCTTTGGGGCCTTTCTCAAGGGCCCAATGATGAAATCACCATGGCAACCACAAGATTTCAACCAGCGACTATCTGGTCGCAAGCCCAGTGTCCTAACCTGAAGATAGTTTATCGAAAGTGACACACAGCAAGGTAAATACACCATAAGCAGCCAACTCTCAAGTGCAGCTAGGCTGTACTTTCAATGAGGGGTCAGTCCAAGTTAGCATTGGAGCAAGACATACATTTGGACATGCATTACAAAACATTTCAACAACCCAACAGCAGACCTTTTCGAATCATACAGCAGAAGGACTAAGTTTCTGGTGAACGAGTGCAAAATACAGAATCATTAGGTATCGTCAAGAGACCATAACCACGGGAGGGTTGACAATGGCACAGATTGGTGACCAGAAGAACTTATTTGAGGTTGTCCCAGAAAAGATGTGTATATGGCTTTTCTCAAAGGCAATGTTGTAATAAGTGATAAAATTGGCTTGAGCTGTAGAAGGTTCAGCTAGTGGTGGTGATCCAGATTGCAATACCAGTGAAGCATGCAGAAATCTGAGCTGAAACAGGATGATCAGACATAGAGAATTAATACAGAAAGGAGAGCAGGGGTCCAAGGACAGAACCGTGGGACTCACCAGATGTTTCCAGATGTGACTTGGGCACCTTATGGATCCCAAGACAGAATTATTTAATATCAGATCATATCAGAGAAGTCCCCCAAATACCTATGTGAGAGAGGAGAATCTGTTGGTTCACTACTGTATGTCACAGGACACACTTAAGTGTAGCAGAATGACCACACATGACCAAAATGCAGCTCTTGCAGATTGCAGTCATGATTGAGCATGGCACACTCAATGGTTTTAGGCAGGGGTGAGTGGAGAGAGACTGGGCTGCAGTAATGGACCTTCCTGAAAGTGAAATATACGTAAATATCCATCCCTTTTCTATCCTTTAAAATGCGTCCTTTAAAATTCCCTCATACAATTAATTGGACCATTTCTGGAAAATAGACAAGTCTGTCACAAAGTTTAGTGTTATACATCAATTATAAATAAACTATTTTATTGAATTCTATGAATATAGATCACATAGATCACCAGGAAATGTTTATAGGGGAATCGACTATCTGTTAACACCCCTAAATACAGAATGCTTGTCGGGAAGTAGGCCATTGGTATTAATTAAAAAACGCTGACAACTGTGCTGTACTCCACAAACAATATCCACCCATCGAGATAATATCAGGCCTTTCCAGATCTGTCACTTAGATTTTTTTTTCATTTACCAAACAAGCTGTATTTTAAAAGGTCCGTGACGTAAAACACTTTGACGTGGAAATATATACCATGATATCATTCTACATCTGACATTAAAAGTTTTGGACGCACGCCATGGTACTTGAATTGCTTTTTTAAGTTTCATCGCGATTTCTTATAAATTGGCAGTAGATTAAAGGGCATTAGAAAGAACAACAGGTATATGGTAGGCAGGATCGATGAAAACAGGAAATCAGACTTCCCAATAAAATTTCCGACGTTCAAGGACTCGTACCATGAATACGGAGTTTCTAGTGTGGAGACACACTGCGTGTTTTTCTCTTTTTGTTTTAGTTTTCGTCGGATGTACGATGCAAGTTTTGTCCGGAAATGTTGGATCCCTTGGCAAAATTAACCCCAGAGGAAATCACTGGGCAGTAGGTAAGACTCCACTTTCACGTTGTGTGCTTTATGAATGAATGAATTTGTATTAAATTGCTACATTTCAATAAATAGCAATCATTCCATAATAATTAAAGATCAATTTTATATTGTATCGGGAGCTGGTGTTATTATCAATTATACATCCAAAGCTCACAGGAACCTGAAAGAAATCATTCTACAATGCACTTAAAAATCACAGTTTCTACCGAGTTGTTAATTTTGGAACATCAGTCGTTAATCTTAAAGACAACATTGTTAATCGGAGTAGTGTAAATGTAAGCTTTGTAATGGAACTGTGATATAGGCTATTCAGATCCATCTATTCGAAATGGACATTTTAATCATTGCCTTTCTTTATGTCAGTAAGTTTTTTCTTCAGTTAATTTAAATAAAACTACTAAAAGCTGTCATTGCAGATAATTAACAGGACCTGTTTTAAATACTTTACTACGTCTACCAATACAAAGCACTAGTAATTATAAAATCGTTTCTTTAAATTAATAGATCAAGTTATATCAATTAATCAAATTATATCAAGTTCAATTTAACGTGAAATCTGAAAACATGAAACGATATACAACCATATTTCAGACTCATTCTATTATGCAAATCAGTGTTTATTATTGCAGATTTATTATGAATCGATGACTGTGTGTAACAATCCATTGAAATATTGTGGGTCTCTTTCTAAATGAATGATTATAGCAATTATACTGGGAAATCGTCGTGAAATAGCACTGCTTTGCGTATTGCTTTTTTTCGTATCTGCTTTTAATGTATGTTTAGGAGAAATCGTTGTTATGAAGATTTATATTCGTACAGGACAATTAGCGAGCAGTATGTATGACAATTTTTATACTGGTTTCATAAAGTATTTGGCAATTAAATGAAAAATTATTTAAGCTGTTCATAAGACATTTCCCGGATATTTGCTCAGGCTCTTTAATTGCATTATTATATGCACTAAAGGGTATCATTCTAATAGCCAAGTAACTCTGACTACGATGTAATTGCGATAATTGAAAGGCAGGGGCACTTAAAACCCTTTTTGCCGTGATTGCTGAACTTCCCTCCTATTAATCAGCGTTTTCAACATCACACTAGTAGGGAAAATTGTGATCCAAACACTTACATGATTCATTATGAATTAATTGCAAATTTCTGTCAAATTTAGGACCAATCATTTGCAATACTGAATGTCTCGTTCAATTATATTTGTCCTCAAACATTTGAAAGCATGATTGTTAAGCCTATGAAAAGAGAGTGATTAATAAACAAACGCAGAGGCTAAAATATGAAACTTTGTTTCATAAATACTAGCCTAGACACGAACGTGCTAATGTCACGGTGGGGGTGTGTACAGGGAGGTAACATGCCTTTGCAGACAGCATGGATGGAGGTGAAGGACACTTTATACATTTTTCCACACCTGATACTGGCAAATTATATTTCTCTTTATTATATAGCAGTCCTCCCTGAATCTACAATAAGCTCCCAGTTCCCCAAAAATACAAATATATGTCTAGTCAAGGTAAGAGTACAGCAAGAATGACAATACCAGTTAGTGGGCTTTAGTTTACCAGAGAGTGGGCAATCCCAAGATGGATGCCCCTTCACAACAGATTTCCAGAAGTGCTGAAACCTTTCTGATACACAATATGCACCTCTGCATCTAGTATCCCAAGTGCCGGATTCTTAGTTATAGGATGTATTAAAGGATTTTAGTGTCCAACAGTAGTTGCAAGGTTTTGATTCAGGTGCCAAGAATGTTACAGATCATCATAGAATTCCAATATACCATAGATGCCTAAATTGCTATTATCTTGTATTATTTGTTTGTTGGAAAATTTACTGGTTTTGAAGAGAAGCTATATAAGATGATACATTTTAGATACATCGCTATAATTTTAGATACATTGCTATAATTCAAATTATTATTATTTTTTTAAAGCATAAACTTTCACAATAGCGGTTCATAAAGGATGCTTTGCATATTACTTTACTTTTGTGCCATCATGACTGTTCACAGGACATCTGATGGGGAAAAAAAGCACAGACGACAGATTTGGCTCAGAGGACGGTGGAATGCCTAATAATCAATACCTGCAGTCTGTAGAAAATGATAAGAGGCTGAAAGAAAACCTGCAACCATCACAGCCTCTTACAGCGGTCTTCCGGGCTCTGCTGGCACTGGAGAGACCAAATGAGATTCCACCACATTGGGCGATGATTCTGGAAAAAATGACTCAACGGGACAATGAGCAGGATAGGAAACTGAAAGAGGTTAGTGCTTATTAATCAAGTTAAAGTTGGTAAGATTTCAGAATTCCAAAAACATTTAACCATTTCTAACTGTTCAACTAGCATTCCATGCACTAGGTTTTGCTTGAATATATTGGTTGAATGTGGTATGCCACTTAATATGCAAACATATACTTTAATATATGCCCAGAGGGAAAAAACAGACAGTAAGTCAAATTTACTATATTTATATAGCTCAAGTGTTTATACAGCCAAAGGAATAAGAGCAGAGTGCAGTGATATAGGGTCAGTCCTGGGATTTGGAGCAAAATGCAGTATTCTAAGTCATGCTTTTGCCAGTATACTCATTTAATGGGAGTTTGCGCAAATAGAGTGGACATCAGTTTACAAGGGCATCCATGTTTGCAAAAAGATCCAGAGAGAGTGGACTCAGGAAATGCATTCAAGAAAAAATCAGGACATTTTTAATCACATGGACAAATTTGGCATACTCACTCATTATTTGGGTAATTTACATACAGTGGTACCTTGGTTTGCGAGCATAATTCGTCCCGGAAACGTGCTTGTAATCCAAAGCACTCGTATATCAAAGCAAATTTTCCCATAAGAAATAATGGAAACTCAGATGATTCCTTCCACAACCCTAAAATATTCATATAAAAATTATTAATACAAAATATAAAGTAAAATATATGTAAAACAAATTAATTTACACCACCTTTGAAAAGAATTGTGGATGGTGTGAGGGAGACGAGAGAGGAGAAGAGTAGGGTTATTTAGTTTGTTGATTTTCACTTCAAATAACGGAATCACTGCTATCTATTGGCTCACTGGAATCTTTTTCTTTTTGTGTGACTTTAATAAGGAACCTATCCAATGACAGCTGCGTTTGTTTCCTTTTTGATTTCGTGGAAATGTGGATATACATTGCCGTTAAACAGATTCATCGCTGGTACTGCTACGATTCGGGTGGTGCTTTTCTACTAAATTTTAACTATAAGAGTGAGGCACTCTGGCCGAGACCGAGCATGGGAGATGATTACCCACAATCCCGCAGCGAAACAGAGAGAAAAAACCATCGGTTCAGTTGTGATTACGTGACGCTTGACAGACAAAGTGTATACGTAATACTCATGTTGCAAGATCTTGCTCGGTTTTCAAGTCAAAATTTATAAACAATTGTTGCTCGTCTTGCGGAACACTCGTAAACCACGTTACTCGTAATCCGAGGTTCCACCGTACTTTACCATTGCTATTATTTTTTCCTGTAGGTGGCGCAAATCTTGTTGCAGACTTTGACCATGAAGGACAACAGCGCCCCTTGAGGACATCTGTCTGATTAACATGTTTCAAACGGTTTGAAGCATTTCTCTCGAAATAATACCATGTTATATATGATGTTTGAGTAAAAATTATTTTAAAAGCTTTAACAGATTTATTTAATGCAGACCATTATCTCATGAAAATCGTTTTCTTTGACATTTGTAACTTCTGTTCCACTGACATTTAAATGTTTCATACCACAATTGTGTTGAACATACAATAAATCTAAATCTTTTGAAATGATTGTATGGCAAATATACTTTGGCTTTAGTATCATTTTTTTATGAGTATGTATACCTTAATTTTAAATCTTGCTGATAATACTGTATATTAATAAATGAGAATTTATAAATAGTGTTCTGATCTGCAGTTACTCTGTCTGTGTTTCATTATGACATATGAACATAGGAAACAAGGCAGATGTAACAGGAATGCAAAGTGCTGCCCAGGGTATATTAATGTGCATGGTGGTTAGAGAATAAGACCAGACGTAAAACCTGATACCAACGCTGCATTCACTAGCCGTATAAATGGTAAGGCTACACAGAATTTACTGAGCAAATTCTCATTGGTTAGGAGTTTTATTTGGTTGTTCTAATTGCTGAAGATGGTGTAAGGTGAATGAGTCTTAACCACAGCTGTTTGTAATCTAACACGTTTACCCATGCATATGTGAAACATCACAACCTATACGTAACACAAACTGGGCTTAAAAATAAATGAATGTTACTTTTATGTAGCACTTTTCAAGACACCCAAAGCTGCGGGGAGCCACTTCAACCCCCACCACTGTGCAGCCCCCACCTGGATAATGTGACGGCAGCTATTCTGCACCAGTAGTCCAGTACGCTCACCAGTAGCTAAGGTGTTGAAGGGGCAAGAGAGAATTCAGTAGTTAGATATAGGGGATGATTATGAAGCCAGATTTGATAGGGCACAGTTTGCAATTTTAACCAGGACACTGGGGTACCACCCCTACTCCAGGGATCTTTTGTTACCTCAGAGAGGCAGGACCTTGGTTTTATGTCTCATTTGAAGGACAGCACCATTTTTACAGCACAGTGTCCCAGTCACTGCACTCGGGCACTGGGATCCACACAGACCACAGGGTGGGCAAACCTGTTGGCCACACCGACACCTCTCCCAGCAGCAACCCAGCTTTCCTATTGGCCAGGTCCAAACATGCTTCGCTTCAGGTGGATAACCTAGTCCGAACTGTAGGTGGTACGACAGCTCACAAAAATAGCATCCTTCGCGTGGGCAAATTTGCAAAAGAAATTCTTAAAGTAATAAAAAGAGCTACCAGCAGATGGCAGAATGACACAAATGAAAAAAAAAACATCAATGAACATAGTCCATATATTCGGATGGTTTGGTTTTTTATTCTTTTTTAGTCCTTTTAATACAGACAAATAAAATCCACTGTATGTTTTAACAATAAGTTGCTTTATATGAATGTTTGAGTGCTTCTTGTTACCAAGCACATTAACTCGTTTAGCGCCGTTCGTACCGCGCGGCAGGCCAAACCTGTAATTAATGTAAATAGTTCCCAGTAATTCTTATGTATTTGAGATGTCATTGTGTAGTATGTAATGCCACGTGTAGTGTTAGGTGTTAAGTATTGTAAATAGTGGTGTGCGTTGGCAATGTGAGGGGCAGACTGGGGCTAGTTGTTCTATTCGGGGGAGGGGGGCAGGTGTATCTGAGCTTATACCACATGATTGAAACAAAAACAATTATGAAAACTGATAAGTGATTTACGCAATGCTTTTTAGTTACATTTTACAGTTTTTACAGACAGGTAAATCATTCTGATTTCCTGTTCAAACTGTCTTACTTCCCCAGGCTCGATTATTCTTTTCTGTCGTTACCGCGTTAAGGGTCCGCCATGAAAATGTGCTCAGCTTGTTCGCAGCGCGCGGCATTTTAGCCCGCATATGTAAATGAAAATAGTAGCATTACTAATAGTAATACATTTATTTCAGACTGAAGTATAGCACAAGTATTTAGGTGGGTGCATGCATGTTGTCACAGGGGCACTTGAAGTGTTCATTTTAATTAAATCTGATCTAGTGATTTCTACACCAGACCATGTAAAACAACACTAACCACGCTAGTGATTTATAATTGAAAGTAATAGTCACCAGCAGGTGGCGGTCAGCACCAAGCACGCCGAAATGTAAAATGTTTTTTTCATCGTCGGCCACACGGAGGCCACCAGGACTTCCAAAGGGTTGCGGCTGAAAACGGCAAGCTGACTGTGGATGCTTCCCTCCACCTGTAAATAGACAGGATGGTAGACAACTGCCCTGAAGTGAGTACTGTCTCCTTACTCTACCTGCCACACTTAAATATTCTTCTTGTCACACCTAAGGATGGTGTTTCCTCTACCTTACACATGTCACTTCACTGTCATTACTCCAACTACTCCACGGCTGTTTTTCAAAATGTGAAACGGTGTATCGTCTTGTATCTTCATCAAATGAAGAAAAAAAACAGCATAAATGATAATTCACTTCTATAAACACTCTGGAAACTTTTACTGGGGACCACCATCGTCCAGACTCTAAAATGTGATGAGAAGAGTGCAACCACAAAGAGGAAAGTGCAACAGGACAAGTATTTTTGGAAAAAAACCTTAGAATTGACTAACCTATTCATTTACAATTCTATAGAGCAGTGTTTCCAAACCTGGTCTTCGAGGACTCACAGATGGTCCCTGTTTTTGTTCCTATGTTTCCTGCCAGACAGTCCACGTTTTTGCTCCCTAACCACTATCTGCCAGACCACAGGTGTCAGACTCCAGTCCTGGAGGGCTGGAGTCCTGCACATTTTTGGGTTTCGTTTAAAACACCTGATTCAAATCCTTGTGCTAATTACCACACAGCTGTTGAGCTGAATCATTTGTGGTGGAAGGGGGAAAGAACTAAGCTACACAGGGCTCTGCCCCCCCAGGACTGGAGTTTGACACCCTTGTGCCAGACAGTCCATGTTTTTGCTCCCTCCCTGCTATCTGCCAGGCAGTCCACGTTTTTGCTCCCTCCCCACTATCTGCCAGACAGTCCACGTTTTTGCTCCCTGCCCGCTATCTGTTAGACAGTCCACGTTTTTGCTCCCTCCCCACTATCTGTCAGACAGTCCACGTTTTTGCTCCCTCCCCGCTATCTGCCAGACAGTCCATGTTTCTGCTCCCTCCCCGCGATCTGCCAGGCAGTCCACGTTTTTGCTCCCTCCCCGCTATCTGCAAGACAATCCATGTTTTTGCTCCCTCCCCGTCCACGTTTCTGTCAGAGATTCTTAAAAACTAGAAACAAGCAATGTTTGAACTCTGTTGATCCCCCCATTCACACCTCCAGGCCTCCTATTAATTCAAATATTCCATCTGTGGCTGTTCATCCTTATTGTCATTTATATTCAGGTATCTTTGTATGCACTCTTTTCATACTCTTTTTAGGGACAGAGTAGCAGCTCTGAGGCTAGGGATCTGTACCTGCAACTGGAAGGGGGCAGGTTCAAATCCCATGAATGCCTGCAGTGATTCTAATTTGTTGGGCCCCTGTGCAAGGCCCTTAACCTGCAACTGCTTCATCCTGGGTATGATGTTCATCTACATCCAGCCCTATAAGGAGGTCCTCCAACTTACAGGGAGTAACTTGGAGGTTGGTGGCAGGATTGGCACTTCAGCCACTGGAAAAAAAACTCACACTGGTTCAATTGAGGTGGTTTGTCATGTGGTGGGTGTGGCAACGCACTGTAATCAGTGCACGCTCCTTACCTCCTCTCTTTGCTGTGCAAATCTGTTAAATATGTTTACATGCTGCACTGACCTACTTATCTGTTTGGTTATATTTTATGTTGTCTTTTCGTTACTTCTGTGCCACATAAAATGTACTAAGATTCCATATGCTGATCAAATAAAATTGATCATGATTCTTACTCTGATTTACAATTTGTTTAAATATGCATAGGATATCTTATGGTTATTTATGCAGTTTTTATACTTTACCTTAGAGGAGTGTTTTATTTTAATGGAAACTTACCAACTAAAAGGAATGGCAATGACAGAGAGAGGGACGCTCATTATGAATAAGGGAGTTTGGAATACACTGGTGATGTCATGTCCTAGAATAGAGATTTCCTGGGTTCCCTGAGATACACACTACAGCTAAAATGTACAGTCTAATCCTCTTGATTGATAATGCACTGGTTGCCAGCTCAGTCTATGCAAAGCTTACATCCTATTGAGTTTCCTAATTGAAAGCTGAAGTACATGTGCAGTTTTGAAGTACAGTACGTTATTTGAGAATGTAATGATTCATCACAAACTAATACCAATACACTGTTGTATTAAGAGATGATGCACCAGATTTCATTTCAGTGTTGCTAACTTACTAATTGTTAATGATTAATTAATCACATAGCAGCAATCAAGACAAGCTCCTTTCACCTGGGCAATCATCCAGCTTCCTAAATAACCTCTAACTCCAACATATCTAATACATGTCCTTTGCGTTCATGTTCTGTAACACTAACGCAGGATCTTAACACCTCCTAATCCACTACAAATCTGCATTATTTCTTTGTTCACACAATTATGTGCTATACTTTTGGTTATATAATCCTAAATAAGCGATTGGAAGACTAATGGATTATTATTACATAAGGTTTACTACAATAAATCAATACAAACAATAAAGCAGAAGCTTGTTATTTGTGTATCTGTGTAAGTTGGATGTTTTATGGCATGTCATTGGTAACATAAGTTGATTCTGAGTCTGAAGTACAGAAGTTAAGTAAAAACCTACGATTTGGAGTCTTATATCTGACAAAGATTGTCAGTAAATGAAATACAGCCATGCATAGATTGAGAAAATGGGTAAATCCCAAGAAAATGTTGTTTGTTAGAAAGTGAGGACAGCCATTTCAAAAATGTTTTTAATGGCAACCTATTATTGTGTGTTTACAAAATAATTATACACAATGTTACCCAAACAGGTGATGTTAGTCTTAAAACTTGAGTGAAATTCTATTTTTGCATACAGGTGCATTAGTTATTCAAAGGACCCACAGCGTAATAAATTTAAGGTTGTTCACTGATACACGCCATTCCACTCAGACCTTTATGGAATTCTTATTTTTCCATCATTCCACCTTTTTTAAAAATGAATGCTATTATGTACACCAAACAACAAAACTTGTGTGTGACAAAGCTCCAATTTAATATACATCATATATATAAATATTATTTCTCAGAAACACATGTTCTACAAAAGAACATTTTCTCCATACAAAATATTTCAGCCCACAAAAAAAAATCCATTAAGATCAAATTTAACAATGTTGAACAGTTTCCCAACCCAATCCTCAGGGACCTTCAGATTGTCCTTGGTCCTCGGGGGACTTCCAGACTATGCTCGGTCCTCAGGGGGCCCCTGGGCTGTCCTCTGTCCTCAGGGACCACCAGACTGTCCTCGGTCCTTGAGGAATTCCAGGCTGTCCTCGGTCCTCAGGGAACTCCAGACTGTCTGGGGACCCCAAACACAGGGTTGGGAAACATTTATGTAGTGGTTCCGTTTGCAGTCAGCTATCAGTAGTGGACAGCCACAGCAGGATGCCTGTATCATGCTACCACGTCTTTCCTATTGACTGAATGTGCTCCTTCGCCTTCATCCTCAGTGAGGCAATGCTGGAATTGCGGGGATCTGGTTCCTCCATGGAAAACTTGTCCATAAATCCTGCACATTGGTAGGAGGGAGGCAGGCACATGGTACCTATATGTGATAAACTGTGTCCGACAGAAGAAGAATTTAAGAAAGGGGGTGCGGGGTAGTTGTTGGGCAGCCCGTGGGGTGGCGTGATGAAGTTTGAAAGGGACTGCAGAGTGGTGGAGGTGGAGACGCCAGGGCTGAGCCAAGGTTCCAGCTGCCGGGCCGGCGAGCTGAGAGGTGGCTGTGGAGATCTGCTAAACGTCAGCATGGGAGAGTCTGCAAAGCGGATGGAGCTAACGGAGCTGACGTCCAGCTTCTCCTGCCTTCTCCACTTGGCTCTTCGGTTCTGAAACCACACCTGCAAACATGGTTTCCAATTAAGTCTGTCACAATTCTCGTCACACATGTTGTAGCGCAATATATAAACATCTGTCAATAAAACCCCTGAAATACAGTGGATACCACTAATAAATAATGTTAAACAAAGGCCTATGAAAGCAGTTAGAGCGTGAAGATATCCTGTATCAGTGTATTTCAATAGATGAAGACAATCTTTCGGTAAACCGATATACTTGCATATGCTTTTACACATAATTTTTAGAATGTGAATGATATTTCCAAAATGCCAAAGAAAAAAAGTTCATGACTTGTAATGAGCTACCATAGTTTCGTAATTTTTACATAAAAATGTAAATAATGCAATCCATTAATTAATTATAGCGTCCATCAATCAATTCACTCAACCATCCATTGATTCAGTACAAGGTCAGAATTAGAATTTAGTGATCAGTGGTCATTGTCAACACACCACAACAAAATGTGTCCTCTACATTTGACCCATATGTGACTTTTGTGACATAGCAGGGGGCAGCTAATTCAGCAGCCAGGAAGCAGTACCTTGCTCAGGGTACCTCAGTGGTGACTTGCTGGTGGGGGATTCAAACCAGAAATTTTTCAATTACAAATGCGCTTCCCTAACCATCAAGCCACCAGTGGCTTGTCAGTGGGTAAACCTCACAACCATATTTTCATTTAAACTTATCTGTAGTTACAATTGCTTACAAGGCAGTAACTCAGTTATATGATTATTGTGCACATGTAAAAATTCAAGTGATAATTACATTTACTACACTTGTTTTCGGAAATTCATATTAAAGATACATGTGCTGCATAATTTTAACATGGACACTGTATGCTATTATAATACGGATATATTATATAAATAACAGAATATGTATTTTACTTAATACAGTAAGTATGTCCTCATATAATGTAAGAGTTTTTAAAATAATTATTATCTTACAGATTTTCAGCATTTACTGCTGTCATCTGTATCAATTTCCAGTCACAATGAACTGGATAAGCAGATGTGCAAGCATGATATTTCGTGGTAACTATCTTTGAGACCACAATCGAAATATACCAAAGTGGATATTCAATGGAACTGTACCAGTTACAAAAGTTTGCAATTGTTTGAAAATCTAACCAAAATGGAAAACAACATTAGATTAATTTCAGTCCTAGCATATGAAAGACACCTAGTACTTTTGTGTAGTTTCCTTATTTATTCTGCATAAAATATGGGCTAACAAAACTGCAGAGGATTATTTTTGAACAGCAGATAACCCTGAGCTGCGGGTGCCTTTCAAATAATCAATACACGGCTACACTGAGATCACATTCAAGCTTCAGATTCCCATTACAGAAAAAACGAAAATTTCTGAAGTCTACTTTGTGTCATAAAATTAGTTATTATCTATTAAAAATTATATTAGACCAAAAAAAAAAAAAAACATGAACGATTTTTAAATGCGTCATCCGATACTTAGTTGCTGTTGTCTGATAGATAATATTCTGTTATCAGGGGAGTTTCTAGCTATTGAAAAGATCAGGTGTTGATAAATTTAGTAAAGTTCACCTGGGGCTTCACTAGTTTGTTTTAATGGAAGATTACCATCCGGGTAAAATATTCAGATCTCCGCTTAAAATACGATGCCCATGTTCTGTACTGATGCTATTTTGTTATCGGGGTGCATCATCCACATAAATCAGACAAGAGTATTAACACTGAAAATCCACAAAAACAGGTCTGGTGTTTGCTCTTACGTGTATTCCGTAGGTGCTGCATGTGATAATGAGTTGTAGCCCACACTATCTAATAAATGCATTTTTCTTTTCCTTGACAGAGTTGCGGGGGCATGAAAACTATCCCAGGTATTAAAGAGAATCATTCCCATCTGATACAACATTATGTCATAATATTAAATTATTTCATTTACTTTTTTACTTTGTCTATACTTTCCTTAGAAATACAGACTAAGATACCAAAATTAAAATGTACAGCAGAGTGGGAAGCGAAGCTTCTAAGAAACGCACCTGAACACGGACCTCCGGCAGGTTGACCTTGAGCGCAAGCTCCTCCCGGCTGTATATGTCGGGGTAGTGCGACTTCTCAAAGGCTCTCTCTAGTTCATGAAGTTGAAAAGTAGTAAATGTGGTTCTGTTGCGTCTGTGTTTCTTCTTTGGGTTATCATCTCCGGAAAATTTGCATTCCCTTTCAGGTAAATCGGGACTTGCTCCAGAACTGCTTGCACAACACGCACCTGGAATATACACAATTAAACAACTTTAAAAAACACGGACAGGACATATATTAAAGACTGTATAGGCTATGCAATAACTAGTTGCTAGTTGCTGAAACTGGATTATACGCAAACACGTTTTCCGCCATTGAAAGAAATGCTATAGTCTTCTGAAATACGTTAAAATTCGAATTCAAAGGTGAGAAATAAGATTCAACGTTATTCCCCATCTTTAAGTGTAAAATTAATGACCCAGACCAACGCTATTCACTTTTATTTATTAATCTCTAAACTTACTTTGAAAGCCTTCGGACTCATGACCCTTAAGAGGGGGGGCCGCCTTACATTTCCTCCTGCGCTCAGTGTCTTTCGTGAATCTTGCCGGGACATTTGATGGGATCGGCTGATGAAAAATGTTCTCATCCTTAAACCCCAGAATGGCTTCAATACTATGGATTCTAGATGCGTGCCCGGAGCTGCGAACGAGACCTCCGGAAGGCGAAGGACGGTCTTCCATTCCTTCTGATGACGAATCGAGAAACCGCATTGACGTCTGTTGACTGGTATTTATTTCGACTTCTGATTATACGCGTCTTTGACCTGAACCGTAGCAGAGACGTTATCTTGTGGGCTTTATAAAGGGACCCTTCGGAGGAGACCTCTTGTCCATGTGACGACCCCTACTGGCACGTCAGACGCTCTCAGCCCTCAGAGCAGCGAGCTCTCCCGCTGAGCTCTTTTTAAACTCCACCCTATAATTTCTTATAACTATGAGCAGAGTTAAATGAACATCCTTATATGAGTCTTAAAAAATCTGTTCCTCATCCAGATGCCATGCTCTTGCACATTAAAAAAGCGCGGGGGGTTGGGGGCGGCTCGGAAGCAACAGATTAAAATTTCAGTACAAATTCACAACTGCAAGATTTATAGTCCGGCAACAAAGTGTAAAATGACATACCGACATAATATATGCCACTAAAATAATTTTACTAACAAAACAACTGTCATACATCACATTAGCAAAACAATATTAGACACAGTGTTATGGTATACATTTGAATTATTTTCATTTACTATACCTACCGTGTTCAGTTAGTTGATTTTCATGGGCTACATAAATATAAACTATAGCCCTACTCAGTAAACCTAAGAATAACACTATAAAGCCTCCAAATATAGAAATGGAACTTTTAGAAAAGCCACATTAATTTAACATTCAATTTAAGATTTGATTAAACTAAATATCCGTTATATATAATACGCATAGGCTTCTATAGAACAATTATGTTTCCCATTCCTGAATCATTCTGTAACAGGCTTTGCGGAAGTTTCCTTATGCGAAAATAATCATTAAAATAAATTACATTATTATTATTATTGCTTTTAAATACCACACGATGATCACAATCAATCCGCAATCTCCCATTGATTAAAGAACATTTGTTGATATACAGGTTCAATCAGTTGTCTGAAAATGAACATTTTCCATTTTATTAATAATTGACGTTGATGAAATATTTCATAGTTATGCATTATGTACAGTTTATGGAAATCGTCCGGACACCATGTCATCGATTTAACGTGATTTCATTGCGAACTCAAGTAGGACATCACAAATTTAAACCTGAAATTTATATGCAATTAAGTGGAAGTATTTCCTGCCTTACTGAGTACTGAATGGATATGGGCATTTTGCACTAAATAAAGATCGACAGCTGTTTGATAATCCTTTGACCACACGCTGCTAAGGGGATTAGAGTCTTTTATTAAAACAGTTAGTACCATTTAAAACTATTTAGCCTTTCCTAATTACTGAGAGTGATGTTATCCTCTGCTTATATTATACAGAGTAAGTACTCCTGGCGTAAGGACAGTGTTTTGTATAAAACAATGGGACTCGAAAGTCTATTTCTCTTGGGCTGCTAACACACAGTGCAGTGTTACGTTTACCATCCTTTCTTTAAAAACAATGAGCTTTGTCTAATATTCCCCTCAAAACAGACAAAACTTATCACAGTGTCATTCTTCTGCCTCAGAATCGTATTGATGAGTGTGACAATGTTAATAGTGAATTGCATCTTTTGTAGAAGTTGCAGCAAGACAGCTCTTGCTTTGCCAAGGTCAGCTCTGTGGTACAGCACCTTTTGTATGCTCAACTGCCATGTTCCTCAACACATTCATTGGGAGCTTTGAGGTTGCATATTTCAAAAGGAAAATGGCAGCTCTAAAACAGGAATTATAAATGTTGTATTTTTATCTTTAATGTAAGTGCTGTGGTGTTGTGATGAGTCAACTAAGGCCTGCTTATTAATCACTGCATTCGTCTTCTATAGCCACTTGTGCTACGCAGTTGCAGTGTTCTGCAGCCAATCCTAGAAGCTACTGTATGGGCTTCTTCATATATATATATATATATATATATATTTTTTAAAAAACACATCTGTTACCTAAATATGTGTGATTTTGATAGGTGTGCCAGAGGGATGCCTTAACTTTCACAGTAAACTTCTGTTTTACCAAATGTTCTACCAGAGCCAGAAATGCACTGCATTGTTTCACCAAAAAATAACCCATGGTAGCTTAAGACAGCAGAAATAATTAGTGTTTCCTTTCTAACCCTAAAATATAACAGGTTCAGAATCAGGGCTGGGTAACCAGGTAAAAATGTGAAATTATTTGGTCAACCAGTGAGCACCGACGAGGTGAAAGCAGACTTAGGCCGTATCTCCTAATAATTTGCAGTAGGATCTTCCTTGGTGACGCCGACGTCGGTCACAATTTCTGCTATAGTGATGAAGAACGACCCCCCTTCCTGCATCAATTCAGACTATACGTGCTGCCTCCCATTCAGCGTTTCTTCAAACGCATGCTAGAATGGTTTATTTTGACCGAACACTAAATCTCCCAAGTCTTCCGTTTCTTCAACGTCCAAATATCCCCACAATCTGCAGTAGTTTCAGCAAACGGGATATCAAAGCATGTGTTTGACGGGAGTTTGCAAAGCAGCATTTTGTTTTTTCCCCTGTAAACTCAGCTATGTTTTGTGACAGCCCTTCCACATGTATCCTGGAACAGGAAAGTATTTGACTGGAACCCTTAAAACAAAGCAACCTATCTTAGATGAAGAATATGAGGAGATGAGAGCCTCGTGAAAGATGGATGCTCATGAAAGTCTTTCCTCAAGATGCCTGCCAAAAATTTCTTAGGAAAATGGACTCTTCACACAGGACAAAATACTGTAGTGGCAAAAAACGATCCTTATGGCTTTTTTATGAACTGAACCAAAATAAGAAATTTGAGTATGGTAGTACACAAATCAACAAATACTAATTCCAGAGATGTACCTTTGCATACAAGAGTTTCATTTAACTGATGTTTTCTAATACAAGTGAAACATGAGAACACAGAAGACACTGCAGGAGTTTTCTTCATATTTCACTAAAACAAATCCATTAAGCATTACCAATGGGAAGTTGAAAAACCTCAATAAATCAGACAACAGGAAACATTCTTAAGTTACATGCAAGTATGAAAATGTAGCTGGATGCTACAGTGAAAATGGCCAGAGGGGCAGTGATTACTTTACATAGGAAAAACTTGCCAAATGTAGAAGCAAAACTCTTGCAAAACTAATTTAATGGCAAGTGGAAAAACAAAATTACAATAATTAAAAAGTACTGCACTTTTTAATTTTTGCACTCAGACGAAAGGTTACAAACATGAAACTGGACAGAATTGTGGCCAAAAAAATAATAAAAAACAAAGTAGAAACAAATTTGCAGTTGTGCAGTTTTGTGTTTTTCTTTGGGAAAAAAATATTTTATTCTGGAATTGAATTTTAACACTGGAACATACATCCGGGGCCTATATTTTCATTTTCCATTGCAAATTCAGAATTTGATATATTATTTTCAGAGCTTTACAAAACATAAAAAGACAGTGGTCAACAGTAATTAATACTTTTCAATAACCCCTACCAAGATGCAAATTGTATACATGTAATACAGTACATTTATGTTTACAAATTTTTGATCATTATTTCCACACACACAATTAAAGCAAGCATTCATTCATGACCTGTACAATAATTTATAATTTGAAAGTAACCGGACAAATTAAGATGCTATAAATTCCCCCATTTACAGATCATTATTCTTTCCATTGTGAAAAGTTTCATCAAAAGAATTTTTTGGCAGCTGCTTCTTGTTGACTTCTAAAACAAAAAAGGAGGGAAATACTTTAAAAATCATGCGTTCATTTTGCTAGTAATTTTATTTGAGTAAACACACAACTCTAATAACTTTATAGAATGAAACCATGATCCTGTGATTTGAAAAGTTCAGAAACTGAAAACCTGGCAATAAACAGAGTAAAAAATAACTACTTGCCATATAACTGAGAGGGACAATAAAAGTATAAACATGTCAGATTTCTGTAACATTGGGTCTATGCCACCCTCACCTGTAGACGATGTATCCGATGAAGAGGACTGACTGAATGGTCACAAAGACCAGGAAATGAATCGTTGACAGACAAGAGGGCAAAGGTGGTAGTTCAGGGCAGTTCACCTTTTCACTTGGGTTCTGAAAGGAAATAAATACAATGATCGACATTACTTCAACAGATGTTCTTCAGCTACCAGTAACAAATCAATAAAACAAACATTAATCTATCATGCAACAGCTTACAAAGTAAAAAGAAACTAAACTAAACATCTACAGGGTGGGCAGACTACATTGTCACAGCAAAAGTGTGTGAGGTCTAACCACATTGCGCTGGATCAGGTGGTCGATGTTTCTTTTGACCACGTGCAGGTGCTCCTTGATGTCATTAAAGTGCTGGACAGCCTCGTAGGTTCCAGCTGCATTCCCCTGGTGCTGGGCGGAGCCAATTTGTCTCACAGACTCAAAAAATGAGCTCCTGAAATGAAATACTTTGTTAGTACAGCACAATGTTATCTAAAGAATCCAAGTGATTCCTTTACCTCTACACAATTAATAGTTATTGACATAATCATATATAATCAACTGAAACTTACTTTTTTTATTTACTTTCTCCTCTTAGTATTATAAAACTCAGAAATATAAAGTGAAAGCACACTTGTAATTTAGTGATACTGCCAACAATACAGGTTTCAGTAGTAGGGCTGGAACAACTAATCGATAACATCAATAATAATTGGCAATAAAAGTTGAAAACATATTCTGTTATTGATTGGGTGTATTGCGGTTAGCTACATAAATTGTGAATAATGACCTCACCATCTAGCAGTGTTGCGGTATGCTTAGCCTAGGTTATACTTTACTTCTCCGTGTGCCGCACGGACACTGGCATATACTGCATACATACTGTAGTGATATTCCATCAGACAAGCATAAGGAAAACCCAAATATAAGCCTTGGACAGTATTTCTAGCAATATGGTACAATTTGTCATTTTGAAATTTTGGTGACCAGAACCAGAATTTTTAATCACCAAGATTTCTAAATGTCAAAACAGTGTTGCTTTTGAAAACACCATCAAAATATTGTATACCGCAGTATAAAGTACAGTTGTGTGTGAAAGTGAAAAATGGCTCTTTGTTTCAGTGCCATTTCACACTGCACATTGTAAATTTTTTATTATAACTGTGATTTAAAAACCCAAAAGTTTTTTTTTTTTTAATAATGTGTTTTTAAACCCTGTTTTGGCCGAACTAAATGACAAGTTGACTGGCTGATCACAATCAATTACCAAGATAATCAATGAGTCATTATATTAACTGCCATCATTCATGGAGTGAAACAATGTTTTTCACCTATACACAAATGAAAACGTAACACTTTAAAATACAAGATTAAAGAGCTTTCTGCCTGCGATTAATTGCATCAGTCCTTCGTTTAGCTCTTGATAATGTTAGCTAATACTATACTTTATCATATTTCTGAACAAAGAATTGAATTGTTTGGCAATGTAAACAAAGCAAAGCTGTAAAATCGTAATAGATTGCTTCTCAAACCCCAAGCTGGTACAGAGTTCCCAAGGGAACTGCTGAAAGCCAGACTGTTCACTAGTGCATATCTTCTGGTGGATAATCACAGCAAAAAAAGGCAGTAGAAGAATGAGAAAATGACTTGGATATTTCAACTTACCCAATCAGTTTTGAATCTTTGCATTAAAGTGATTTGTTTCAATTTAATCTTTTGATCTCCTTTTCCAATGGTCCCAGAAAAGAATATAACTCATATTTATAATAGAGAAGAAAAAAAGCTACCAAAATAATCATGACTGCTAAATTAAATGACAAATCCTTTTTTTAAACGTTTACCCACATAAATTTACCTATTTATCAGAAAAACTCTTATTCCCCTCAGATTTACAGATTAGTGAAACACATTTTTCAAGCACTTTAATCTCTAATCTTATAACAATAACCAGGCAAACATGACATTTGTTCTGAAAGATTTGTATACGTATCTACAGTGACTGTTTTGCTTTTATTTTCCTCAAAAGTTAATCAAGATTCACAGTGAACTTCAGAAATTCTTGCAATATCATATTGGTTAAACATGACATGCCAGAGAAATAACTGAATGAATCATGTGAATAAACCTGAAATAATGAACTACAGCAAATACACATACATATCCTTGCGAATACTGAATAATCTTA
>JAABNY020000119.1:18505089-18533659 GCA_015164015.2 Brevimyrus niger
GAATCATGTGAATAAACCTGAAATAATGAACTACAGCAAATACACATACATATCCTTGCGAATACTGAATAATCTTAAGGGCTACCTAATGAAAATTCGATTTACACAGAGTAATTATATATTATCACAGAGCAGTTAAAACTTAAAGGAAAAGTATTTGAAGAAGCAATATTAATAGCATTAATAGATGAGCAAACAGGCTTCTCGTCGCAGAACATTGCTCCGATGTGCTTGTTAGTCAGTATTAATGTCGTACTTGATTTAGGGTGGCTTGGGGGCACAGTGAGTAGCACTGTCCTCGCACCTTTCCATAGCTGAAGGTTTGAATCCTGCCTCGGCTCCCACTGGAGAGTTTGCAGGTCCTCTCCATGTTCCATGCGTAAGGTAAAGCTTACTGTCATGTCTGAAGTGTTGATGGTGAATGTATACACGTGTGTGCGTTTTGCTATGGACTGGCATCCCAGAGAGGGTATACCCTCTGTCAGGCTCCAGGCTTTCCTCACAGCCCTGACCACAATAAGTGGCTGGAAAATGGGTGGTTTGGTTTGATTTACTTAGTCTCCAGTATTTTTATTTAAGTGGGAGAAATAATTTATTGAGAAATTAAACATGACTTAAGAAAAGATAAACAAAACTGACCAACTTTGAGGAAATGCAACAAGAAAGCAATTATATGACGGCAAGTCATCTGCCATATGAAGGACATTTAAAAAAAAAGGAGACTAATCCTTGAAGAGTACAGAACTCCAAGAGGCATGCCATTTCACCCAATCTTTACCACATGGCGTTAGTCATTTATTACACACTCTCCATGATGCATGTCGTAAAAACAAAATCATCCCCTCCACCCCACTGACAAAAGAAAGATTGCTGGAAATAAATCTCCTATAAAAAGTGAGCATGTATTAAGCCACAAATCTAATCTTCAAAGAGGAGCAATGACCTACTTAGAGAATCAAACCCTGGTTGAGGCGCAGTAATCATGAACGCCTGAGATGTGAGGATGATGATGATCATGATGATGATAAATCCGCTGACTTATGTCTTATGTATTTTGTCATAATCTTAATAAAAATTACAGGAAATCATAAACGTTTTGTGTATTTCATATCAACAGTGGAGAACTCTTTTTCAACTGATTGTTTAATAATTTTGACTACTTACTAAAGGTAAACCTGGAAAACTAGTAGAATAATATAGATAATGCATGCCTTGATCATATATAGAGGAATGAGACAAATGCTGTATATTTTCAGTCATAAATAAATATTCTAACAAAACAGTATAAGATTCATTACATGAAATACATCTTATACATATAATATCTTGATATTGCTTCCTTTAAATTAACAGCATGGTCAAGTAAGTGAAATATTGAACATACTGAGTATGAATGATGCCCAACATACAACAATGTCCTTAGCCAAATGTGACCAGTGATTTGATATTTTCCTATGGCTGTGCCACCCAAGAAAAGAAGCGAGTCGAAGATGTACAGGAAAGAACAAAGATGAACTAGATTTCCCTCATTAGGAATGCAAACCCACAGCAGGGTGGTGACTGTAACTTGGTGATGTAATGGGGAGGGGAAGAAATGTCAGCATTAAAATGATTTGTTTATGTAACATAAGCTTGAAAGAAAACTCCCTGTAATTCAAGAGTCCCTGTACAGCAATGGATTTTTAATGTGCAAATTATGTAACATAGCAAAAAGGACATGGAACACTTGTTAAATACTAACGGAAAAGATCAAAGAGAAATACTTTTGTCAATTTTATCAAAGTTAGTCATTGAGCAGGGTTACTTATTTTACAATATTTTTCTCAAAATCACACTAACTGTGCTGAAAAACAACATTCTTCGAAACGACAACAAATCTTTAACAACTGAATAATGGTCAGCCACAAAATGCCATCACCACAGACCAGTCTCTCGTCTAATTTATACCTAAAACTCTTGATGATGCTTTTCTCAATCGACTGTTTAGTTTTTTTTATGCAGAAAATCCAGTTTAGCTTCAGTGCTGTGCAATCTATTAAGACTGGGAAGCTTATTAAGAATGGGGAATCCAGACTTCCCTCCCTCCTGAGAGTTTAAGGAGCCACATCTCATCCTAACGGATCTTTCTGCAGCCTTCAATACAGTACAGATTGTTGCCAACGTACAGCCTATGAGACTTATGATGACTCACACATACAACTGAAATTATATTTATAAAAAAAAACATGTAAAAAAAAATAAAAATAAATAACCTTCTCAGCACTACACTACACAGTGCATTTTGTGCACAGTATGATAGTTGTGAAAATGCTGTAATGTATGCGACCATCACAGTGTCATTCTCACACCTAAAAGTCAGTGTTACTCTCCTAACCCAACATAAGTCCATTTTAACATACAGCCTGCCTTTTGGAACAGAGCCCAGTCATATTTATGGGACTGTCTGTAGACGACCAAGGGTGCTTTTCCCGAAATCTTCTTAACATTATGTTGTTTGTAGTTCTACCTTAAGTTGTCTCTTAGCACTCTGACGCATTTCCCAAAATGTTCTTAGTTAAGTTTACCCTCTGTAAGGTATACTTTCATAAGGTTGGTGTGAGCTTCTGTTAGCCAACTCATCTCTGCTGTAGGCTCATACCACTCATTTAAAACAAGACTAACATTGTTAACAGTATAGTTTGATAACCAAACATTGCTTAACTAAAAAATAACTGATCTAAATGATTTTGTTTGATACATGACTACAATCTTGGTTAGGCTTGTGTTCTGAATGCGCAGCAAAATGGCCACTGTGGATTCATAATGAAAGTAAAGGAATGCGGCATTCATTAAGTATTTATTTATCAATTGACAAAGAAGGGGATGTTCTCCCGATGTTGGGGTAGGTGACTTCCCCCTTTTTCCGATGCCCCTGGAATGCTCACGTCGCTCTAAATGTGCCAAAGTCACAGTATATCAAAACTTTAGTTCATGAGGTTGACAAGAGTTAAATGTGCAGGTTCATTTACATATTTGTATAATATTTCCCACAAAAATCATCCTGGAAGAGTACTTAGTGCAATGAAGCACATAGGATATTCTCTTATGCTAATACAGTAACACAACTTCTCGTTCATTGGTCCATTGCTCGTCCCTATATCAATGCACATGTATTAGTGCACGCAAGTGTTTTATGGAACAAATAAAAACAAACTTACAAAACTACAATCTGGGGAGGCGGGTTCCTGCACCCAGCCGGCAAAAATCAAATTTACAGTTAGATAATTCAATTTGCTAATGAAGTATTGTATTTTTAGCTCCCCACCAGTTCTGATTAATTCAATCTTTTAAAAGATTCCTGCTATGTTATGTAACTTATATTTATAAAGAACACCACTTTCATGTGGCAGTCAAGCAGTTGCTGCATGGAGAGAATAATCAATACTCGATGTCAACTGATCAGGTGTTCCGGCACCTATTAAGGTTGCTCTTATGCAGCTGTCCCTTAATCTCTTAAGAGGATGTTTATGAAACAGATGCAAGAAAATAAATACCTTTAGGATACATCTTTAGAGTTTTTGTAAGATACCGAGAGTCATCATTACTAGGAAATGCACCCTAGATTTTTCTGACTACCCTCTTTCAACTAAGATGGTTTAACCAATGGGGTTCACCCAGGGTATTCCATTTCAGAGGCCTAGAGGGCAGCATTTCCACCACGAGTAATGCTGGGGGGTATGCAGAAGGATTGAGGACTAAATTTGCCAAGCATGGGGATGCTGCTGATAAAATTTCACATTATAAAGAGAGTATATTTTTTTGTGAAATAATGTCAAGCTGTATAATGTTAATTACATAAATAATACCTAGGTCTATACTTTCGTCATACAGTCATGTACGGTAATGAACATAACTAAATAGATTTTTCAGTAAAAAAATGCATTACTTTTAAGATTGTTTTGCTAGCTGCCCAGCTTTGTATCAAGAAAAGCATTGTGAGATCAACATTCTGTCAATAACCTTACTGTTGTCATGGTATTGGATGAGGTAGGGAACGTCACGCAACTTAACAATGATTGTTAGGCTATTCAATAATAATATATTCAGCACCAATTATATTGTGGGCCACAGAATAAAGCCCTGTGGGCCACCTACTGAGTATCTAGGAGGTAGGCCAAGGTTTCCAAATGCCGGTCCCAGGGGTGCAGGATCCAACAAGATTAGCAGATCTTAATCACATCTTAACTAGCCGAACAGGTTTAGTAGGTGTATTTCAACTGGAAAATCTGCTAAATGTACTGGATTCTGGCCCTCAAGGACTGAAATTGAGAAACCCTGAGGTAGATCATTTCAATTTGCAGAATGTCTAAGTCACGTCAGGTATCAACTGGTCACGTCAGGTATCAACTGGACTCAAGGTTTAGTCATTGGGTCCCCTTGCCTTGTCCCTGTTAGCAACATCCAGTCACTTTTTGTGCCACTACTAAACTGAAAGTATCCAACTCTACCTGCCCTTTTGAAAGAACCTTGATGAGGGAATGTTACTCCATTGAAACCATTCTAAGAGCTATTTTTCTTCCTTGCTAGACCTAACATTCACTATGACACAAGAATGGATAATTCACATCTTCTCCATCAAGGCCTGATAGGTACCCAGGGGTAACAAACGATGACCAACTGTCCTTTGTTGACTACACAGCGGTAATCTCCCAGTGTTGCAGATTACTCCTACATAACATCAGAAAATAGGGACTTATTTGTCAGAATATGCAGCTTTGCTTCTCCTGCATACACCTGTCTCCTTGTTACTAGACTATCACAACTCTTTAATGGCAGGGATACCAGATTGTGCAGATGATCTGAAATGCAATAGCATGTCTGGAATTCAATTGGCCAAAAACATTGTATTTTTGTACTCTTGTCAAAACCTAGTCCTCGTGGTATCTTTGATCGCTCTCCTGTCAGGTTCTTGCAAAGTCTTTGTAATATAATTATTGAACACTAGAGGCTGTAATGTCATAATGTACTTACATATATAGATTCCAAGATATATTCCCCAAATTGCTATTCAACAGAATTACCTATGAACATCAAATGAGTCTATAAGACTATATAAAACCTTCTATGACTCTACACTAGGAAACATCATTGGTAAAACATAACTGAAGTTATACTTGCACTTAAAACCAGGCAGACAGTACAAGTGGGCATTGTGATCCTATAATTCAATATTCACTAATACAAGAGAATTTATCAATAAAAATGAATGAATATATTTGCAAAGCTGGAAAAATAATCAAGGACCCTTCCCATCCTGGACACAAACTCTTTACACCTCTGCCATCTGGTAGACACTACATAACTCTGTATGCACACACAACCAGGCTGAGGAACAGTTTTTACCCCACATCCATCACACTTCTGAATTTGCAGCACTGATTTCAAACATTCTGAAGTAAGACCCCACATGTGGAATTTCCATATTGATGTGCATTCAGTCCATGTGAAAACTCTACCTCTATGAACATACTTACAAGCACCTTATTGTGTGTGTGTGTGTATTAATGTATGTGTACAGTATACATCTTGTACATATACAGTGACTGTACAAACTCTCCCATTCTATTTATGCCTCAAATCTATTTATTTGTTGCTGTGCAACTGCTTGCATGTTCCAAGCTAAATTTCATTGTGCTTACAATGACAATAAGGCATCTATCTATCTATCTATAATGAAAACATAATGATGAATATACAATGAACATATTAAATATGATCAAAAATGTAAAAGTATTTTTGAAAAATATAATATATATAGTGGAAAATGATATGCATAGTACAATTGTTAGTATTTAAATGGTTTCAATGTTTCATTATATCATAGAAAATATATTTACCTAAAAGGTGCTGCTTTAAATTAGAATGATACAGAATGAATGATGCAGGTTTTTCTCTTACAAGTTAGAATAACACATTATGAATTATGCAAACAAACCTGAATATTTGTTCCGCAGGATGCAAGCCAGATCGAGCTTCTTACCTCAGCTCATTCAGGCTTCTCAGCACCTCCTCTTGCTTGTTGATGATGTTATCAATATCTTGATTAGGAACCTGGAAATTATTGTTAGATGCTTATACTTAAATACAAATAAATACAAAACAAGTCCCCATGTCACTTAATGATGGGGATACGTTCTGAAGAATGCACTGCTAGGTGATTTCTCCTTGTGAAAACGTCATAGAGTGTACCTACACACAACTAGATGATACAGCCTAATTTACGACACATTTAGGCTATATGGTATAGTCTAAATAATAACACATAGTAAATACATAAACCAAAAACACAACCGATTATTATTAAATATTACGTTCTGTACATTATTGCATGTGCTGTACTTTTACACTACTGGGAGCACAATAGGTTTCTTTATACCAGCATCACCACAAGCACCTGAGCAATGCGGTGCACTATGATGGCTATGACATCACTATAGGCGACCAATTTTTCCACACAAGGTTAATAAGGATTTTTAAACTAAGGGCAAGAAATGGCCACTGCTCAGAGCCAGATGAAGAGCCTCCGGACTGTGGGAGCTCACCTGACCGGACTGAGCATGGACTCCCCGCTTAGCAATCTCGTCGGTCACTACGGTGACGTAACGACGCTGCTCATCGAGAATCATGGCCAACTGCCGGTGAAGCTGCTTGATCTCCAGGTGAATTCGATTCTGACCTTCGAACACTTGCCGGATCTCACGGTCGTTTACACTTTCATACATTTCCTCCACTAACAAGAAAAACAGGACGACAAGACATGGGCATCAATGGATATTCAATTCCTGGCAAAGCAGTCAGAACTGCTCTGAAAATACAGAAAATACTCAGCCTACACAGTCTTGTGCTAAAATCATTTAGATTCAGGTTTTCCCCTCATCAATCTGCATACAATACCACATGCTGATGAAGCAAAAGCAGGATTTGAACATTTTTTGCAAATATATTCAAAATAAAAAACTGAAACATCATAATGACACATAATGGCCTTAAGTCTTGTGGGTATGACGTGACAAGCTTTGCACACCTAGATTTCAGGATTTTCTGCCATTCTTCTCTCCTAATCCATCTCAAGCTGTTATTTTGGAGGGAGACTAAGTGGACAACTAGTTTCAGGTCACTCTAGAACTGTTCAATTGGGTTTGTAACCAGATTATGTAATAACTCAATGTGACAGATTTATTGCCAATATCATATATTTTTTTTTAAATGTGACATCACCATCATCATCATCATCATCACATTGTCCAAAAAAATGACACTGGCATGTTTTTGTGATGCATTTTGGGTGACTTGTGTGTCTGTGATGGAATAACAAGCAAAGTTATTCAAATAAACAATCAAGCAAGCAAAGTTCAAATAAAGAACAACAAAAAAAAATGAATGGGTCAGATCACTTGTTCATTTACAAATGAGGTTACAAACTACGTTCGTTACAAAGGGTTTTGAGAAACAATCAATAAATGAGCTTAAGTATGAGATAATGAACTAATTAGCATCACAAAGCTTTCGAGAAATGTACCCCAGAAAATGTACAGAAATTCACAGAAATTTATCAATTGGAAATTTGTTACCATTTGTTGAATTATGACACAATGTGGAATTATGACAGAATGCAATGTTACAGGGTTGAAGCCAGGACTCTGGCTGGGCCAATCAAGGGCATTCACAGAATTGTCCCTAAACCACTCCTGCATTGTCTCTGCTTTGTGATTAGGGTCATTGTCCTGTTGGAAGATAAACCTTTAGCTCAGTCTGAGGTTTGAGTGGTTTGCAGCAGGTCTTTGTTAAGGACATCTCCATTCAACTTTCCCTCAACCATGACTTGTTTCCCAGTCTCTGCCACTAAATGACAGCATGATGCTGTGACCGCCATGCTTCTCCAATGGGATGGTATTCAGCATTCGCCTGATTTCCTTCAGACACGATGCTTAGAACTGAGGACTAACATTTCAATCTTGTGACTCACAGTCTTAGAGTTCTTTAGGTGCCTTTTTGCAAACTGCACATGGAATTTCACTTGTCTTTTACTGAGGCTATTAGGACTGTATGGTATCAGATCTCAATATAATCAGGATTGCATGGTGCATGCATAATAATCACAAGGGCTTTAAATGACAGGCAAAATCTCTTCGGACGCCAGCTTTTTTTGGACATTTATTTACGCCTACAATTTGGTATGATGTTTAGTAGTACACTTAAAATAATAATGAGATGCGTATTGTCACACCCATAAGTTAGTAACTTATATCAATTCTGTTTCTTAAAGCAGAGAATGCCACATGCTGCTATTTTGGTAAATTATGGAAGCAATAAGCATTGAAGCGGTGATGAAGAAAGGAACAGCTCAAGTAAACAGACATGGTGATATGGCTGTACTTTTGCACTTTCAAGTTGGACATGTTTATCGAACTTGATGAAGCTTATTGGGTATTCCTGATTTCTACTGATTACTAATATTTGAAGCATACTACTTATACCCACAATTTGGTAAGCAGATAAGTATACATCAGCATCTAAAGTGTGATTATTGCGCATGCGGCATACAATTGCAATTATATCGAGATCTAATATCCTGCAGCCGTAGCAGCTATTACTGGATCTAGACCGGTGGAGTGTTGCAGTGATGGTTGTCCTTCTGGAAATTTCTCCCATCTCCACACAAGTTCTCTGGAGCTCAGCAAGAGTAATCATCAGCTTCTTGGTCACCTCTCCTACTAAGGCCCTACTAACTACAGTTTAGCTGGGCAGCAAGCTCTAGGAAGTCTTGTTTGTTCCAAATATTTAAATTCAAAAATTATGGAGGCAACTGTGCTTTTAGGAACTTCCAAAGCTGCAATTTTAGATTATTGAAAGTATACTGATGAGGGAAAATGAATTTAAATGATTTTAGCATAAGGCTACAACATAAAATGTGAAAAAAAACTGAAGGGGTCTGAATACTTTCTGAATGCAGTATCACACTAAAATTGGGTACAATTTAAAAGGCATAAATAGTTACTAAGATGTAAATTATATGTATGCAAGTATTGTACAAAAATGTATTTATGAGATTGAAATGAAGAGCTGAAAATAAATAATCCAAGTGACCTGGTTCTCCCTGGACGCCTGGGTGCTCTTTCTGAAACTCCTCTTTCTTCTTGTCCAGCTCCTGCTGAAAGTTCTCAAACTCAGCTTGATATTTATCCATTTCTTCTTTTGGAATCTCAACATCAGGTGGAGCCTTTAGAACAAAGCAGGGGGAAATCAGAAACTTTTGGTAGCAATAAGTGTTTTAGTTTAGCCAATTAGCCCCATTACAGTTTACGTCTGGTGGAACAGGTGTTAAGATGACTACAAGGCCCCTGGGTGACAGAGGTCCTAAAAAAAAATTGTGGTACCCCTGACAACAGGTGAAGTAAGGATATATTCGTGAAATACAATCATCGCATAGAAGATAAAGTATCGATAAAGGTTTGAAAAAAGTTAACCTCTAGTACAATATGCTGGATGGATTGAAATCCCAACAAATCCAAGCTCTCGCATCAAGAATACATACCGGCTGCTGCCCGGGTTCTGTTAGTCTGAACAACAGGAACGAAAGAACATCGTGATCATCTGCAATACAAATATATTTTAAAATCTGATAAATAAACAGATTCCTAAACCTTCAAAGACATAAGCAGACTGATACCCAGGAAGTGCATGAAGAAATTCTGAAGTCACCTGCAAGTCCGCCAGTGGCTGCAGAGATTCCAAAGTACCCTTCTTGTGGAATGACCATGTCATCAATTTTGGTGCACAATTCAAAGTCATCCCTGTCAGGGGTGAAGCCATTATTGATCAAAACCTATTGGGTTGGGGGAGGGGGGGCGGGGAGGGAAGGAAGTCACAGCTATTATTCAAGCAATCAATAAAGACAGTATAACACACAAACTAGGGCTGGGTAGTATGGCAAAATATTTTATCACGATACATTTTTCATAGAAAACGATATCGATTTTCACAATATATTTCCTTGTCATTGTTTCTTCACCTCAATTGGCCAATTTTTGCTTAAAATTCCCTTAGAATTACCCCCAAACAGATTCAGAACAAAACAATGGTGACAAATTGAATGGATTGCAAAGTGAAATCTAAAATTTTGTCTTGTAGCACGTAACAATAGAAAACACCTTCACTTTATTTTGTGGCTAGGTTTTTTTTCTCTGGCTCCCTCACTATTCTTTCCAGGGAACAGGTTTAACTAGGGCTGGATGACATGCTCAAAAAGGTTTTTATAATTATGATGACCATTGTTTTCCTAACAGTTATGGAGTGTGTGACAGGTATAACGTAAAATTATGCCAGCAACAGACTCATACTGATGGAATTTGTGTAAAAAATAAAAAAGTACATTATAGGCATTGATTACACAAGAAAACAAGTTTTTAAACTATACCACGATGCGATATTCAAATCGATTACAATATGAATCCTTAAAATCACGATATGTCATCCAGTATCCAATATAAAAATCGCTTAATAAAAAAGAACACATTCCACTTACTCCTGTGTACTTTATAAAGTACTGAAATGACTTACAGTCAATGACTTCTTGTAGTACGTGATTTTTGCTCTGACTGGGTAGGGTTTATTTCGGAAGTCTCTTAAGCATGATCCAAGAGCTTGAGTTGTTCCATCACTGTGCATGAACAAGAAAATTTTGAAAATATGCAAAGAATACCATAGAAAACACATACACTCTAAAGTTATTGCCTGAGCAGACAAAACAGAATTTGTGGAATTCACTTAACTCTTATGCATTAGGCAAAGTTTTCTTAACTAGTAAAACACTTGCTAATAAAGGCTAGAGATTAATAAATTAACTTACTTGGGGTGGTCATACATGAATTTACCATTGTTTCCAACAACGATAATTGCAGGGTTGTTTTTCTGATAGAAAAAAAATGAATAAAAAGATTACTGCAATAGTGACCAGTTACAAGCCTACCACTAGACACCTGTGATACAACTGCAATTTTTCTAGTGAGACTGCAAGTATTTTTTATTCAAGCCAAATGAGTTTAAAACAAAAAACAAACTCATATTACTGTTTACATATTGTAAATTAAAATGATTAACTTAAAAGCCTTCAACTTATTGAGTATATGATCTTTTGGAAATTAAACTTGATATTGCTGAATTTTTAAAAAACATAAAATAACTATAAGGCATATAACGCAAAATAAACTCAAAAACAGTTTCTTCTTCTAACCGATTTTTTCAGTTACTGTATATATACACAGACAAACCATTATGTCAATGTTGTATTGTTAAATATGTGGTGGCCTCACCCACAAGACTTCACAGGATTTCTATTGCATCTCTCAAAAAGAATAGTACAAAGCTCCCTATTTTACAATAGGAACCAGACAAAGAAATGTCTGTAAATCTCTACTTGGATATTCTGTATTAATGGGTTAAGACCCTGCTCACACCTGGTGTCAACATGCGTCCTGGGTGATCCGATCACAACTGGACATCACTAATGCACCAAAAATGCATTGAAGATACATCGAGATCTGATCACTTAGACCACATTCAGGCCACATATGGCGAGATTCTTACAGCAGTGTGAACGCAAATGTGTCCTGGGCCGTATTGAAGGATCACCTACTCAACTGATGTCCTCCTGTGAGTGGAAGTATGTATGCACTCATTAAACACGCAAGTAGTATTAGATATACTGCATAATTCATGTCAAAACGTCTGTCAGTGAAGAATGGGCCACTTTAGTAAAATGCATTGTGAACAACACATCTTTTCCCCTACAAAAACAAAGATTAAATCTGAATCTGTTGGGAAGCTGGTTTAACATCAGACTGTTGTGGCCAATTCACATGGAAACTTTGTTAAAGCGTGCATCGCTAATGTTTCATGGAAATTTGGGGAAAAAAATAGTATAAGAACTGATTTATTAAAGATGTTTTGGAATTTGCACAGAACATATATTTAGTGCACACTTTAATGAAGCTTCCTTATTTATGTCAAAGCTGTCTGCAACATGAAAAGTTGAACTTTACTGTGGAGTACAGTTTAAATAAATTTAAGTAATCACATTTGCATTATGTGAAATATTTTTAAATGACTGTCCAATGAAAATCAAAATGTAATTACAAAATGCAATTTAAAGATTATACACAGGCGACAAACATTATAAAATATAAAAGCTTTTATGGAATGATTTTAAAATAAAAAGACATTCATTATTTTTTTATAAGCCATTTATTTACATATAGATATCTTATTTATTTTTCAGTATTATGGCATTCCAGACAAACATCTTAGGCAGTTTGTTTACCCTGAAATACGCCAACAGCTTTTGATTTCTTCTGTTCGGCAGATTTTGCATACGTAAGTGATTTAGGTGCTTATTTAAATAAGTTGCGGCAAAGTAAAATTCGATTACAATCGGTTGGTCAAGATGCATGTTAATATCGGGTGAGAATGGGTGTATTTAGCGTTACCAACTTGTGATCAGACCACCCAGGATACATATTAATTCCAGGTGTGAACAGGGCCAATGTAAAAAAAATCCAAGAAACTGTCGTCTCAATGAAGTTTTTTCTTTTTTTTTAATTGCTTTAAAGCACCCATGTATTTAGTCAGTGCTGGGCCAGTGTTACTGCAATATTGGGGCTCCATCTCCATGCCTGGTAAGGAGAAGCTTGTAGTCCACCTGTTCCAGGTTTACCATGTGCGTACAATTTGGTGTGCCTATCTACCTATCCCCCCATCATCACCACCCCCCCTCTTCTATCACGGCACCAAACTCAGGATCAGACACCAGCCAGTGCAGAATTACTCACACTTGGCATGATCTCTTTGGTTTTATCTTAAGACACCCCACACCAGTTCTCTACCAGTATATGATACACTATCTATATGTCATTACATACCTTTCCATCATTGTCAAAGGAATCAAAGAAAATTCCAACTCCGTTCCAAGAATCGGCAGCACCATAGACGGGTCCCTCAAGACCCTGTCCTTCCGTGAACCAGATAGCCTGTGGGAAGAGCCCAGTAATGTAGGTCAAGTCTGACACGGCCATCAAAGGGTATAAATCACCAGAGCCTCCACTCACCAGTCCATCTGCTCCCATCCTGCCCCGTCCAGACACCCTGAATGTCACTTCCGCTTCCCAGTTAGCAAAGTTCACCGTATTTTTTGTCCATACTGATCCCCTCTGGCTTCTCAAAGATGTTGTAATTCTAACCTGATCAGCACTGGGAATGGCATCTGGAATGCAAAAGTATTTACAACTATTGTTTAAAGTTACAATTACAAATGACTTTCAATTTTCTCTGCTCCATTAGCCATTCCTGTATATACACGTCTTTTTTTTTTTTTACAAATTATTTTCAAAGCAAGTAGCTTCAATCAAAAGATATGTAGGTTCCGATTCATTGTAAAGTATATTCATTTAAAAAACTGAGAACGAAAACTTTATTTAAAATTATTTTAAATACACAAAAAAAAATCACCTTTAAAAATACACCTAGATTAAAACAAGCCATTTTCCAACATATCAACATTAATGTGTAAGAGTGAGAATTCACCTAATTGTTTGCTCTTATGTTTACAGCAAAACTAAAAGATAAAATAATGGTCAAGCAAAAGGACAATCTGAGCACGCTGCTACAATGCCCTTTGTACTGGTTGTTGGAACTGTCTCTGTACCATTTCATATTGATATTATATGGCAGCAAGATAGGTCTGGCTACTTTGATAACACTTATGTTTAGCAAATGTCTAAATCAGTGCTTCATTTAGAAATCCAAGCATACCTATATTCATGATTTCACAAATATTCACCGTACCCAAGGTGCGATTTACCTGATTGGTTGGTTTAAATAAGCAGGCATACGCAGTAAGATGAACTACAGACTTTATCAGGTCGATAAAGAAAGGAAATCACGAACTTCGAAGCTTTATTTTATTCATCATATAAGATACATTAAACAAACAGCTGAACACTAGACTATTTTTCTTCAAATCAAAATAAGAAAAAAATCCAACAAAACAATATTTAATTGCATGCTGCAACAAATATTTCAACATGAATTGCAGCATGCAATTTATACATATTCTTCGACAACCACCCACGATCGTTCCCTGGATTTTATTCCCAGTAAAGCTAACACTTAGATAATATTAATGCAAAATCCAAAATATGCAAAAAAGGAGAGATTTAGCATATATATATTTTTAAATTTGCAGAGAATTTCTTGAAAGTATAACGAGCTAAATTGCCATGGTTACACAATAATCCAGTCCCTAAAACTTTATAATATAACAATATTAATAACCGCAGAAAGAAACCACTAACCACCAAAAAGCTTTTTAATGATAACTTACTTCCAGTATGGACCCAAAAAGGAATAGTGCCGTCACTTTGAGTAAGATACGGTCCTTTGAAACTATATTTATATTCAAAGCGCCGGTGAGGAGCCTCCGCCGATTCTACAACTGCTGCAGGAAAATCCGCATTCGACGTATGAAATATTAAAAATGATATTAATAAGGAGGCAGCAGCAGTCGAGCGCTTTCCTATGGACACCGCCATCATTCGGTTCTTTTGCTGACGTAGCGCTGGGCCGAAAGCATGTCGGGAATTCTAGGACAGCCAACAGGGCGCTTTCTCATTGGACGGCTGTCAGCCTTCGGTGTAATTGCGTATCTAGGTTCTCCACTCGATCTGCGATATGGGAGAAACCCGTTACACGACTAGATAAATAAGTTAGTTGTGCGCAGATATTCTCGTTTTTATGGTATCGAGTTTTGCTTAAGGCACCAGACCGAGCTAGACTAGAACGACCCATCCATCATTTGTAACTTATCAAGAAGGTCTGCACGGTACGTAGTAGTGAATAATGGAACCGGAGAACGTGATTAAGGCAGATGAATAGCTATATTAATTTTTACCTGCAATCTAACGGTTTATATTTGCTCCTGTCTTTAGTGGTTAAAATGTTTGTACATTTATTGCAGTAACTGACTTACTGTGCACCTACTTAATATTACAATGCTTAAAATCTACATAAACATGTGCTGCATATTTTTTCTTCTCAATAATATAAATCTTTTGTCAGCAAGGGTTGTATGTCACAGTGCTACACAAAATAGGCCGCAGTGTCTTAGAGAAATATATATGAGCAAACAGCATCATGAAGACAGTTAAGGTACCTCAACAAGAGCATAGCAAGCACCAATCAGGTTTGTGTTATAAAAGGAAAATCTACCAATGAACGTCCCCCAGAGCACTGCTAAATCCATTATTAAGAATGGGAAGGACACAGCACAATTGTGATTCCCATCTAGCCAGGATGAACGGCTCAGTGGGCAAAGTCTCTGTGCCAGTGATTGGAAGATCTTTGGCTCCAAGTCTCGGCAAAAAAGGCCCATGTCTGTGGTCCTGTGAACAGGGTCCCTGAGCAAGGCCCTTAACCCCCAGCTCCAGGGCTGCTGTGACCCTCAAGCCTTATTGGGGAGCAATACGGCAAAGGCAAGGTGAAGCATCCCAATATACATGTGCAAATGGCAAATAAAAGATTTATTAACTTGACAGACCTTGAACCATTTTGCCAAGAATGGGCAAAAAAAGCAGGATAGAAATACTGAGAGATCAATATGTCTAAGGTGTCTAGTCTGTGATGTCTAGAAAGCCAGGTTTTACCTGGTCAAACATGCTGGTGCTCTAGTCCAAAAATACAGTGGCGTGTTACTTGCTGCAAGTACTGGGATCCCTTCAGGGCGGGTTTTGAAATGGCTAATTTAATACCCTTTAACATACATTCTATCAGGCTTACACAAACACGAAGATCTTCTATAAATCATTTTCTTTGACTGCCTAACACTTTTGTTTTGTGTTGTATGTGTTTTGCTATAATAGTGCAATAAACAAGGGTGGATAATTTGAATGCATACACGATTAATACTAATATTAGAAACTGAAATATGAAAAAAAATCAAAATCTGAAAAAATATTTGTGATTATTTTCAAGATAAAAATATTATAAAAACTCCTGTATGGTTATGATGCCATATAAACAAGTATATATGGTCTTAGAGGAATGTCTTATGAGGAGAGGTTAGCTGAGCTGAATCTGTTTAGCCTTGAGTAAAGGAGACTAACAGGTCTGGATGCTGTTCAGCCAAATGGCTATTTCAATATTAGTTTAAATACTAGAACTCATGTCCATAAGTGGAAATTAGCGGGAGAACATTTTAAAACACATTTGAGGAAGCACTTCTTTACACAGTGTGTAGTTGGAGTATTGAATATTCTTCCTGCTAGTGTAGCGAAAGCTAAAACTCTGGGTTCCTATAAATTAGAGCTAGATAAGATTTTAACAACTCTGAGCTATTTGTTAAGTTCTCCCCAAACGAGCTTGATGATCTGAATGGCCCCCTCTCATTTGTAAATTTCTTATGTTCTAAAAACTTTTTCAGGATCAATTAAATTTCTCTGTATTTACAAACAACATCTTACATTTACTGGTCACAGTCACAGAACAATGTATACATATTAATATAGTTAATACAGGTTTACAGATATTTAGCAAGGTTATTGTATTTTTCGCAGTATATCCATATCCAAAGCTCTTTATACTTTAATGGATTAAATATAGTAACTACACAGAATGTCTGTTTCACACTCTAGGCAACTTAATTTCTAGGTACTAGTCTAGATATGATATCACTGCATTGCTTTCAGGAAGACAAAATTTATTATATAATTAATATAATTATACAGGCTAACTAAGGCATTAATTTCCCTCTCTGTTGGTGTTTGGCTTTTTCTGATTTCTGTTAAATCATGAGAGAGATTTTTTTTTTTTTTTTACCAGAAATGCGTGTAATCTGCAATGACTCACTGCTGAGTGAAGGTTTAGTTGACATGATCCCTAACACCGACTCTCTCAGAAGAAAGCCCAGTCACCCACAGCGTGATAATGGTTCTAAACAATATCTCTATCAATCACTTTCCCTTTTGAGAACTGGCCTGTAGTACTGCCCTCTCTGAGGAAATTTAACTTCAGTATTAACTCTACTCTTGATGATGTTTTTATATGTTGACAAAATAGGGAGGGAGTACTGTGCAATCTTGACTTATGTTATGGATTGATTATATCATTATCATTATTTTAATTTGCAAAAACATGCAAAATGTGTATTTGTGATACTTTTGTTCCATATGGTAAATATAATAAGTTTGTTAGGCAAATAGCACTTCAGCTTTTTTATCAGTGCCTAGGAAAGTGCCTCACAAAGTTTCCAGCATTGAAATCATTTCATCATAGAATTCAGAATACTGTATGCTTTAGTTATTTTACATTTAGCTTTGCGCCTGACTGTTATGTTATGTTTCTGGGCCAGGGTGAATGCATTTTTATTGATTTCAATGTTGTGGGGGGGGGGGGGGGGCGACAAACAGTGTTTTAGGTGGTCTGATGTTTTTAATCAACAACATGAATAACTTCCTCCTAAATCTAACCTTCACCAAAAGAAGAAGTTGTAAGCTTTGCTGTCTCACCAAGGGGTCCATTTAGGAATTGTCTCCATCAAGAGGAAACTTGCTATTTTCATTACAAAGGAAATGCAAATAGTGCCTGTGAAAGTAGACAATAAGGTATCCAGGAAGCTAATGGATCACTTGGAAGATAAATACTATTACAAATGACCCGACACAAATATTTGGTCAGGCAATTATACTCTATCTAAAGAAAACACAAGTAATAGATTCATAAGTGCCATTACGGTCCTGCTTGTATATAATAAAAAGACAAAAAGGAAATTATGGCTATGTATACAGTTTTTATTTTCTTTTTTTTTGGGAAAGAAAATATACAAGAATTCAAGTAGAATACAAAGTGGTTCACTACTTTCGAGGAAGGCAGCTTCACTCCATTTGAATGCCACATGGGGAGCAGCCGCAGCCAGGTCATTTACACAACAAACCCAGAACAAACAGCATCATCACAGACGTGGCTGGAAGCCATATTGCATTAGTTAGAATAACATGGAGCTATTTTTACCGTTTGTCGTTACAAGTACTGGTTGCTTATATAAGTAAAAAAATTGAATCTATGCTTCGTTCGTGCATGTGAACTTTCATGGAGTCATAACACTCAATATCTGCACTGAAAACTTTAATAAACATATTGGAAACATAGTCATATCTATGTAGCTAGCTGTTCATTACAATACATATAAAGGTTACATTTTGGTTCAGTATTGAAACTCACTACTTAAATATCTATACATTTTTACATTCATACTGTATACCCGCAAAACAAAGCCAAACATAAAACAAGTTTGAATAAGGACTGCAAGGTTCAACATGGTTCTCTGTGTGTTGCAGAGAAGTGCAGTCTCATTGTGTGTGCAGACTAATAGGCATTCACCCAAGGAACTGGTCTCCCTCATTATTTATAGACATGTTAAATGGAGGCTCCAAGCATTTGCGAATAGCCTCCATTATCCTAGCCAGTGCTCAACATTTCTCTAACCGCTTCACTCCCCTTTTGAGATACCTGCACGTAAGAAAAAGATGTAAGAAACAAAGCCCATCCTCAACTTTCTTTTCCTCCTTTCTGTGAAAACAGGCCCATTTTAAAGCTTTTATTTGTGCAAAGCCTCTCATTAACTCCACTCATGCGGTCTTCCCCAGCTTGCCATTGCTTAAGTGCCATGTTTTGTAAAAAAGCTACCAATTAGTCCATCATCAGCTCCAATTAGAGGAGACAAAGCCTGTGCAAAGATAACTCAATGAGAGGGGGGCAGTACGACATCGTGTAATCACTTAAGAACCACTAGGCATTCAGTGTGGCTAGCTGCACTGGGACCATTCACCTCCGGCTCCTTTCTAGATCCTTTTTTCGGTGCCAAGTTTTGTTGTGCTGGGAAGCCGGGCCTCCCAGGAGTCTCAGAAGGAGAGCTATTCAGGACCTACCTGTTTACACCACACAAAGCACTTGGGGCCTGACAATCCCATATTGTTCGCTCAATGCTTCCTTAAACTTAGGCCCCAACAAGAGCAAGCTTTCAGCAGTGTTCGGCAGAATATGTTAAAGGGGTGGCTTTCACCTCATTAAAATTGAATTTGTACTGTTCTGTAATTATGTGGGAGGGCAACAATGTATTTTTTTTTCAGTGAAGGTTTTTGGGGCAGTTAATTTGGTGCTTGTACTAAATACCTTAAAAGCATTAATTAGTGCATAGTGAAACCCTAATTTCCTCCATGGTGATTCTTTCTATTTACTCTCCCGTCTTTCATCCAAGGTTGGATGAGCTTATCTAATAAAATTACCTCATTAATGTCTTTATTCCCTCACAGTAACTCATTCATTCTCTGCCATTAAGCATTAATTTGATGCTGTTCGAGGAAGGAGGAACATTTTTTTTTTACTGGGTAGTTCTAAATAATGAGGAATACAGGCGGTGAGATATAATTAGGAACAAGGAGCACTTCAGCAAATATTTGAAATCTTTTAAGACTGGCCTATGTGTGCTGTGGATTAATTACTTCCAGATGGTGTTCCACCAAAATATCTTGCCAACTTCTTTAGCCATTTTTTCAGAGGACCATTTAAATTATGCAATCTGCAAATTATGTCAGTTTACTGAGTCAGTGTCGATAATATTGTTTCACTGTCAGTGTGACTGGAATGTCACTGAAACGTAAAGTACTGTATGCCTCTTGCTGTGTCAGCGTGTTTGGGATGTCTCGTGATCATTAATGGGGACTTGAAGACGTAAATGTGATGCTCGGTTCAGAAAAGAAAATCTTATGCTGAATAAAGTAACTTAAAAATGATGAAACAAGTATACATTTTCAAAGCAATTAATATCCTGATGTAAACTCCATATAACAGTAGTCTTATTGTGAAGTGGCACTGATTTTTTTTTACTAATGATAACTGGTGTTCAGTAGAATAACATATAGCAGAGTGCACTTGTTGAATTTACATAAGTTGAATTTTAAATTATTTTGAAATATTTGTATTATTTATATTAATTATTTAAAATTATTATTAGTTTGATTATGATTATATATCAAGAAATTAACTACCCCCTTTAACATGTATATTAATATATAACAAAACATAAACATTTTAGGTGGTGCAGTGGTTTTGAGAACTACTACCTTTTATTAAGGAATAAATTATTGTGCATTTTGTGTTAATTAAGCTATGATAAAATGTGCGTTTTCATATATAGGCTTGGAGATGTAAATAATTGAAGCCTGTGTTAAATTTTGATGCAACAGTATGTGATTTGTTTGGCCAATTCGTTTTTTTTTTCTAACTGTTGATATCTTCTTCATTGCTTACATGGCATGAACATTATTGGACAAAATGTAGTATTATATTGGAAGTGATTTTTAATGATTTCTGTAATTCTGGAATATGGTGTTATACAGGAAAAAACACCTTATCTGAAGATTCATATCATTTTTTGCATTCTTGTTTGTGCATTAAATATCTTTACAGGCAATGGTTTGCTTGTAAATGCCTAATACAGGTGGATATCACAAGAAAGTTTTCTCATTAACATACACCCACACTAGCTTTTTTTTTAATTAACTTCGAATGATTCTAACGAAAATGTCTTAGTCTTGCTTATTATTCAAACAATCCCCCCAACACACGAGTCAATGTCGATAATATTCTTCCATTATTCCAATGTCCATCACGATCAAGAAAAAATTACAACCATTGCAGAAACTATGGCAGCACCTACTGGCAAATTATTGGACTTGCATAAATGGTTTTTCCCAACATTGCACATGGTTCCTAGTTGTTATTAATTAACCATTTGATTAAAGTTTGATAATCAAACATCTCAGCAGTCTTAGATTTATTACGAAATAAAAATTCATTACCCACATAAATTTTGCCTAGGTTGCATCGCAGGCAAAATACCTTTATAAAAAAATAAGAATGCAATATGTAATCAATGCAGTTTTCCCCAAGATTGATACAGTTGTCTGTTTGTAATTTTAAGGTGTTTTAAGAGTATCTTAAAATAAGAATGATATTAGCCCGTTAATGTTCAAACTTGGATGTCAGACTGCATACATTAAGCATGCAAAAGTTGTACCTTTGATTATGCACCACACAAAATGATAACATAATCAATTTACAATTGTGATTATCCATCCATCCATTTTCTGTAACCGCATGCCCTATTCAGAGTGACTGGGGGTCTGGAGCCCATCCCGGAAGCTATGGGCACAAGGCAGGGAGTAACCCAGCCCATGCAGAGTAACATGCAGGCCATTTTTGTTATTATTTATTTTTATATATTTTTTTTATCCTTTTAATATTACATTTGTTTAATAATAATTGATACTTTATTGATTGCTGTGGGTAAATTGTTTCTATACACCTAACTCAACTTGCTCTATGTAGAGTAAGCTGTCCACAAAGGTCATCCACTTGTTGGGGGGCCCAGGGGGCTGGGAGGTTAAGGGCCTTGTTCAGGGATGTGCTGAGGCTGGGTTTGAAATGGCAACCTTCTGATTGCAGGCACACAGGCTTAGCCCCCCCCCAAATATTTAACTGTTATATCACATTGGGAATATGACTACAGGCAATTTGAACCCAGGGCCTTTGGTACATGAAACAGGAATCATACCCGTGCACCAATGAGAGACTCTACTGAATGAATAAATTAATAAATACAAGTAAACCCTGAAGTAAATAACAGGGTACACCAAGTACTTCTCTACCCTGGCATTACACCAGTGTATTCGCCTTCAGACCTGCCTGGGACAGGGTTTTTATGCTGGTTTTTTATGCTCTATATATTGTTAAAAACAGAAGCTCACAGGGAGACAGATAATTTATACAATGTATTGGTACTGGTTATACGTTTTTATTCCAGTAAACAAAACACACGGGAAAAAACATATACTACAAAAAAATTGCATAAGAAATATTTGGATGGATTCAATTAAATATAACACGCAAAGATATTCTAAAGTATTTACAGCGACATGGATTTTGATACGTTGCCAGCTTTACCCTTATAACAATCATAGCCGTATCTATCATGGGGTCATTATGGTTTAAAATGAGCTTCCTGTGCTTGATCTTTAGCATCCCCTGCTGCCTGTAGTTCTCTCCAGACCCTACACCTATGGCATCCTGTCTGTCCTTCCTTTCGGCGCTCAATGTGGTGAACTCCTCTCCTGTTGAGGACACCCGCTGGCCAAACACTTCTCTGTGGAGCTCAGCGATGCCATTGCGGATGTCAGCCATCAGCAGAAGAAGGAAGTCGAAGGACCCCAGTGGGGCCTAATGATAAAGTTTTACAGCGCTCACAGGGAGTCTTGGGACGCTTGCTTAATTCAGCCAAAATACTGTAAATACTTTGTTGCTTTTATAACAAAAATCATTACTCATTATTCATTATTCACTGCTGCTCACAAGTGGCCCCTGCACATACATCATAATCTATATGATGTATAATCGTTTGCACTTCATGGCCATTTTAATAAAGAATTTTCAATTCTATGTTCTATGTTGAAACAAATTATTATTATTATTATTATTATTATTATTATTATTATTATTATATTCCATTACTTCCACATGAAATAAAATTATTAGTTTTTGGTTATCAACAAAATTATTTATCAAATGGAAAAATATATACATTTCTAATGAAAATCAGACATCAACTCATAGATTTATGAATTGCAAAAAAAACATTAAACGTTAAACTTAAAACTTATAATTCTAAAGCACAATAAACAGTACTCCAGATACACAAATGACTTCAATTCCATAATTGAGCTGAATACCACTAATTTATTTTGACTTGTTTACTTTTCTAAAATGATTCATCCCTTTTTAATGAGGGACAACAACAGCTGGTAAACCTGTTACATGACACAGGCCTAGGGCGCCACCTTCTGGAAGGCACTGACTTAGCAAATGCCCAGTGGCACAGTAAAGTTTCACTGCTGGCACCCTGAACCCAGTGCAAGGGGCATGTAGCATAATATACGCAAGCACTGACAAAGATAACATGAAATTTGGTGGTAAACATGGGCACCCAAACCAGCCCTCCATGGATCAGGTTCTTCACCCCAGCTTTATTATTTTAAACACGGAATGTAATTAATCTATTTATAAGTCCCATTAAACGCCCTTTTTACCTTCCCTGCCTTTTAGTGAAATACAGTGGTACCTTGGTTCTCGAACTTATTGCGTTCCGGACTCTGGATCTAGTTCGAGTTTTGATCGAATTTTTCCCATAAGAAATAATGGAAAACCAATAAATTGGTTCCCGCCCCCCAAAATTACACCTAAATATTTTTTTTGGCATTTAAACACAGGAACAGGATAAAACAAGAAGAGAATTTTTTTCTTAATGGCTTCCAAGACGAAGATCCCCATTACCCCCGTCCTGCCCCTATCCTCCCCTCCTTCCGTGTGCCACGCCCCCTTGCTAACTTCGTGTGGGATCCCCATGTGATCAGCTGTTTCTGATTGTTGTCATTAGTCCTCTGTATTAAGTCTGCGTTTCAGTTTGTTTCACCAGCCCGGTCATTGGTGCGTTCGACTTACTTACAGCACCGGCAAAAGAAACGCATTCTAACCCTGACGCAATGCATTACGGTTATATGAATTACGACCTCTCACCCGGCTGCACAAACTGGAACCGACTCCGTGACGACACACCTTTGCCCTTATTGGCTGAAGAGTTTAGTTATACGCATGATTTTTGTATCCCAGGCAGTCCCGATGCGTAATCTGTTATTTCTCCCAAATATCACATAAAGCAGTGAGAACTACTTTTCAGTTAATTTATCTGGTAAAATAAAGTTTAAATAAATGGCATAAATGCTGTAATAGTACATGTCAGTTTATTTATTTATTTGTTGTTAGTTACTCTAATGTTGCACTGCTTTATTTGGTTAATCGTCCAGTCTGTGAAGAAGGGATTCAAGTAAGAATTGCCTTGTAGTATGACTCATTCGAGTTCTAGTGAGTTCGAGAACCGAGGTCCCACTGTAGTTCGGAAATACTTATTCTTTGTTACCATTTTTCAAAATTTTATATCTCTGCTTTTGCAAAGCACACTTTGTCCAGTATTAATGCTTTTGTGAATCTTGAAGCTCTTAATTCAGAGCACAGAAGACTAAAAAAAACTTATTTTATAAGACTTGTTTTGGAACTGTTCAGAATGTTGGACCAGTTCTTATTTGTGTTTACGTTTAAATAAGTTAAATTAAATAGACTTTATTGTGTTTGTAACAGTGCGTCTCTGGACTGAATCAAGTAAATATTTTTCATATATAACAAACTGTAGTACACATATGAAAAGTAACAAGTAAACAACCAAGTAAATAAAAAAAAATCATAGATTAAAAACTTGCTGCAAATTGAATATTGTGATCATGGGCACTATTAGAATACACAGACAGAAAACAATCAAACATAAAAAACACAATTTAGGCACATTACTGGTCTGCCATGCTTTATTTCAAGCTAAAAGCCAATTTCATTAAGAAAAGAAAAGTGCTTTAGCAAAAAATAGATTTAACGCATTTAATCCAAGATTTATTTAGTGCAAGTGAAAAATGACCATGACAGGTCAAAGTGAGCTGGGTTAGTGTCTTCATACTTGTTAGATACATGAAATATACAGTCCTCAAATTAACATCAGGAATTATAGCCATCAATATTACTGGTAATGCTGATGACTATAACTTTGCATTTGCTCTGCAATGGATTGGCGCCACCTCCTGGATTGTTCCCTGTCCTGCGCCTGTAGGGATAGGCAAACAAACAAATAAATAACACCTCACAAAATTAAGTAATATTGAAATTAGCTGGCAAGGCACAGTTTATTACTTCTTGTTTAAATAAGATGGTTAAAAACAATTCAGGAGAAATTGAACTGACTTTTAAAATATTAACTGTTCAAAGCATATGGAAATTATTGCAAAAAAAGAGTGTCATGTTCCTGAGAAGATCTAAAGAGAGATATGTGAGGTGTTTTATTAATCTTGAGTGACCATGTTTTCACAATCCAACGAGATTGGGGAAGCACTGTTTCAGATTTCAGTTTCATTTGGTAAATTGGATTTGTTTACAAAACAAAAACATGAAAATGACACCAACTGAGCCAAAAATTTACTTGAGAGTTCAGGTTTAATGCACTCAAAACACATAAGGATCCAAGAAAAAAAAATGCCCAAGACTGCATAAGTAAGTTGAAAGAAGTATTCTGAACTCTTCTGCTGAGTTTTTTTTTGTTTTTCACTGGCGTGTTAAATCTGTGTTTCTTTAGTAAGATTAATACGTGCGATAATGAATAGAATTTTACACTGTAACAAAGATTATTGTAACAGCACAACAAAAGGAAATATTCACCAAACCATAAAATACAGTTTGATAAGTAATACAGGAAACACATGTAAACACAAGAAAAAACTCACTAAAATATTTTTTTATTGCATAAGTCACTTTGGAGTCAAATTTCATACTAACTGTTTTTGTAACTGTTTGAATTTTTTTAAGTCAGCCATAAAATTCCATTAGACTGACCCTTATCTGTCCACCGAGGATTTAGTGTATTTGGATAAGTTTCCCTTTACGATACTTTTTAAAGAAATGTAACATTTCCATCTTCCTTCAGAAGAGCAGATCTTTTACAACATGGACTACATACACTCGTACGCACACACACACACATACGCATACACATGTCAGGTATACCTATCCTTATGCACACACACACATACACACACACTTGTATGCACACACACACGTATGCATACACATGTCAGGTATACCTATCCTTATGCGCACACACACACACACACACACACACACACACACACACACACACACACACACATACACAGATGCATGCACGCACATGTCGGGTATACCTATCACTATGCACACACGCACACACACGCACACTGTACAACTAACAGTATTTGTAGAGCACTTATAACTGACAGTCTAGAAGTCAATTCCCCAAACACTAAGCTTGTTGTTGCCAGATTATTAAACAAAAGTATGCTATTTATCTAAACAGGGCTTAGCATGCCTCCCATCACCAAATCCTGTGTGACAAATCTCATTAAGCTGGCTCTCCTTTTCATGTTTATCCCTGCTAGAACAGTACACCACTACCCATTTTAACGTATATCAATTTTAACAGCAATAACATCAATTTTAACAATTCATGTGTGTTTTTTGTATTTTGACAAAGACATCAATTAGATAGCTTAGCTAGATAACATTTGACTTTCACCTTTATTTTATTTTATTTTATCTTTAGGGAGAAAGCATGAGCTCTTACCTAAACCATACCAAAAATACTCTAAATCTACTTTAAGTAAACTCTACCTTTTCCCTGAAATACAATCTAAAATGAGAATCTGTATAGTTTATAATACAGGGCATATTACTTTGCAATCTCGGGCTATTTAAAATAAATTGTTTATCAGTACAATACAGAAAAATTATGTTGTCTTATTTTTTTTTTTTTTTTTTTTTTACCACATTCTTCTACATATAAGACAGGGGTATCAAACTCAATCGCACCAAAGCACACTTTAGGTCGTGGGACGAACAGGATAAACACTTATTGAACAGACTAAAACGTTTTCTGAACATAAATATGAATCAAAACAGGCAGGATACAATATTATTATAAAACAACTTAAAATATTTTGCTCTCCATAAAAATATCTCCCGACAAAATTATACGAATACGAACATATGAAAATGCTGCAAAAAACCCCCCAAAAATATAAATACAAATTGTGCTTTTAAGTGAAAGTTAAAATAATAACAGATCAAAACATTTTATTTTCTTTGCCCTTATGCCATCCGTCAGAGCTGGATGCTTGGCATCTTTTATGTTTGAGTGAAGATTCTGTGTTGTAGAGATTCTCTCTCAGCCACATTAGCTCCACAAATGAGACACACAGGTTTATCTGCAATGTCAGTGAACAGATAATCAGCCTCCCAGCAGTTTTGAAATACCCTGTTTTCAGAATGTGTACACTCAAATTCATAAGTCAAAACTCTGAAATCATGGAAACAGGACAAACATAAAAATTTGTATGGATTTGTAAAAGTTTCACTCAGAAATTTACATTCTCTGTCCCTTAATGATGTGGCAATGTGCAAAAACATAACACTTACAAGAGATAATATAGAGCCTGGAGCCAACCTGCTAGTGAACAGGCGTTACAGATGGGTCACACACATGACAGTATATGTGTAATGAATTAAACGGTACTAGTTTTGCAATGATATTATGTTAATATAATAATGACAGCTGCACTAGTGGAATATTTTAAAGAATTAATTTTATGTTTATGTTTCATTTCACGTGTTTCAGGCATGGCTCATATATGTAAGCCTACAAAAATTTGCTTTCGAAAAAAAAATAGGCCTACATTTCATTGTCATTTAGAACACATTTGCTTTGTATGCATTTACAATTTAAAATATATAACCATGACTACATATTAAAAGGGAAAATATCACTATCTGTAATACAATGTGGTGTTAGTCTGGTATCAGGCAAGGGGGATGTGGCGTTAGTCTGGTATCAGACAAGGGGGATGTGGCGTTAGTCTGGTATCAGACAAGGGGGATGTGGCGTTAGTCTGGTATCAGACAAGGGGGATGTGGTTTTTGTCTTGTATCAGAAAAAGGAGATGTGGTGTTACTCTCTTGTGCATCTGTGTGCCATTTTCTTCTTGCCTTCTTGTGCGAATTTGATTGTCAGTGAAACACCGGCAGACTCCAGTGGTAAAAGAACACTGGGTGGCATGAAGTAGAATAGTCTATTACAGCACATTTTGGTGTCAATATTATGGCCAGTTAATTTAAGAAAATGCATTAAACCAAAAATAGAGTTTTGACTGCTTTTCTCCTGATCATTGGTGCCTTTCCTTTCTTAGTCCAGAAGACAGGTAACATATTGAAATGACTATGAAACACCTATATGTAATGCAATGCCCACATGTTACAGACTAAATTAAATGCGAAAGTCAACAAATGCAAAGATATGGGATCTGAGATATGGTCTGAGATATTACAGTGTAAAGGCATCAGGTATTCTTCCCATTGTAGAATATGAACTGTGTGTGTGTGTGTGTGTGCTTGCGTGCGTGTTTGTGCATGCTTTTGTGTGTGTGTGTGTGTGTGTGTGTGTGCATGTGTCTGTGCGTGTGTGCTTTTGTATGTGTGTGTGTTCGTTCATGTGTGTACGTTCCTTAGTGTGTGTGTGTGTGTGCGTTTGTCCATGTGTGTACGTTCCTTAGTGTGTGTGTGCGTGTTCGTTCATGTGTGTATGTTCCTTAGTGTGTGTGTGTGTGTGTGTGCGTTCGTCCATGTGTGTACGTTCCTTAGTGTGTACGTTCCTTAGTGTGTGTGTGTGCGTTCGTTCATGTGTGTACGTTCCTTAGTGTGTGTGTGTGCGTTCGTTCATGTGTGTACGTTCCTTGGTGTGTGTGTGTGC
>JAABNY020000119.1:18536908-18547769 GCA_015164015.2 Brevimyrus niger
CTGCAAGATGCTATCCTATCAATATGGGCCAACATTTCTAAAGAATGCTTTCAGCACCTTGTTAAATCAATGCCACGCAGAATTAAGGCAGTTCTGAAGGCGAAAGGCGGTCAAACACCGTATTAGTATCTGTGGAGGCCAAATCAACTTCACCATGTCAGCAAGAGCCGTGGAACCATAATAGACTCATTATAGTCTTTCCTTTTTTTGGAAAATGCATGCAAAATTTAACATGGTTATCATATAACTCAACTTATATTTTATTTATTCAAATAAAGCTTTGTGCTGTGCTAAGAGTCTGTTCATCTTCATAAATCTGAACATAAAACTTTCTTTCCTTCATTTATTCATGTTTTTATTTTCATTTTAATGGTTACATGGACCAGTAGAAATAGGGATTTAGCCAGGTTTGCACTGTAGGTCATTTTGAGAAAACTGCATGCCATTAGTCAAATCCTATTGAACACTGCTACTCACTTAATCACCATGGCATATGCTTTATAAACATTTATTAAATTGCAAATTATACTTCTTAAGACGTTATAAATTCTAAGTCCATTGAAAGAAAAATTGGAAAAAAAGGTTATAGTGCATCTGTGTAACAAATGCAAATCAAACAGATCAAAATATCGATCAAATATTTCCATTCATGGACGTACATAATCTGCTGCTGTTAACTTTAGCTAAATTCTTAATTGATCTTTTTCATTGTGGTTGTGCTGATTAAAAGAATTACAAAATGTAAAGTATGCTTAAAAAATATGTCGCTAGAAGAATTGCTTTATTCTTTAAGTTTTATTGATTACCAGTAGTGGATAAATGCAAGTCAATGTTTGAATTTGTGTAGCTTGAATTAATTATACAGTCAATTCATTACTTTGATTAGTTAATAATTACTTTATTATCTGATTATTAATTATTACAAAACTCTTAGCCCTGGGAGGAAGAAATTATTAGGCTTTGTCATTTATTTAATGGTTTGTTTCCACTACTACTACTACTACTATTACTAATAATAATAGTAATCATAATAATAATAATTTTGTTGTGTTTTGTGGCAGTAAATGGGAAACAGTCTTGTATAATATGAACTGAGGATATAAAAATGTAATGTCATAATTACTTGACCAAAAAAGAAATATGTTTTAAAAGGTTGTATAACAAAATAAGGTTCTACTAAAATAAATAAATGTTTTTACTTTAGTATTGCTGCTGTTTTTACGCCTACTAATTTTTTTTAAGGTTCCAGGGATTGTACCTATTAGAGACATTCGATCTGAACGAAATCAAAGGAGCTGAGGTATTCCAGCATCGAACCTCACACAATAACCTGGTAGTTTAGCGAACAGCAGGGTTTATGATGAAACAGCTTATATGATACATCTTTGAGTATATTGACTATTTTATTATCATAGCACTGCCAGACAGTGCACATTTCTGCTCCCTCCAGGCGCTCAGATGGAGCAAAATGTGGACCGTCGGATGGTCCCCAAGGACCGAATTGGGAAGCACTGGGCTAGATGTACAACAGGCTGTCCCTGGAAAGGCAGTTAACCAAGCTGCCAAATCTGATCCAATATTGAATCTGTTATAGAACGATCTGTAATCTTCCATCTACAAATCGGCGTAATGATTAATCACTGAAAGCAAAATATCTCAGCCAGAAGTGTTTCAGCTTTTGAGATGTTTGGCAGCAGACAGACGTTAAGCATTAAATCCTGTTGGGTTGTGGCATGCAGCCGATTTATCGGTTTATCTCTCATGACCATTTTCTATTTCACAGTATTTCTTAAACCTCTGAAACCCATAAGATAGGATTGTGTGTGCACACTGAAATACACATTTTTTGTTATTATAAATCTGCTATTATTTATTATAATATTACTCTATAAGAAAATATATGAATGATTACAAAAAAATTATAATAATAATTAATTTAGTACAGAATCTAGGTGTGATAAGCATCCAAAGAATTCTTTCCAAAAAGAAGAATTTTTTTTAATTATTGCATTTAAAGCTTGCCCTCTCTGCTACATTTCTGCCCCACATAACCAGCACACCTGCTCCAATGTCCTTAAGTGAGTGTGTTTGTGACGACAGACCCCATCAACATGAGGAAGTGCTGAGCTAAGGCATCCACAATGTCCTTCGGCATCCATTATCACTCTCCTTAGGACATTGTAATTGGTTTACACCTGGGAGTCTCCGGCCAAAATGAAGAGCTGACATATTCTACCCCTGTAAATTAACAGAACAGCCTTTCACATGTCCTTTCACATGTCAGTATGTGATACAAATCTAAGTATACTATAAGTTACTATTTTATTATTATAGCACAAGCTGGAAAATGCATGAATTGTGACCAACAAATGTATACCCACGGGTAGTAATAAAATTGCTACATTATGATCATGAATACTTATATCCGAAATAGGCAAGTGGCATATGGGGGCAGTATCTAGTGCATGGGGGCTGAGAATTAAAAATGGTTGCACCACTTAAATAATAGTAAGTAAATTAGCTAGCCCAGAATGTTTCCTAAAAAGCAGACAAAGTCCATTAATACACAAATTAAAGGTAACTTTCAAAAACCAATTGGACCTGAAACTACAAAACAGAACAAAAGTTCTTGAAAGAATAATGTGAAGGTGGGGCCAATTTGATACCCCAAGATTAAGGTGTAACCATATAATTTATTTACAGTGTCACCATGGTGTCCATTCAGAAAAAAACATTACCATCATTAGTGAATATGACATTCAAAATAAGCAAGGAAAAATGTTTTATCAATGGTGTGTCAATGTAATACTGAACTACTCGTTGAATTTCCCACATAAAACATGAATGTAGTTTAGGATCTGATTCTATTCAATCAATCAGCATTGAGGTTTGTGCTGGAAAAGGAACCTATTAAAATGATTAAATAATAGCCAGAGGTATGTTATCATTACTTTGGGAATTACCGCTGATGTCTAATAAAAATTATGCTCAATTAATCAAAGAAATTAAGAGATACTTGGGCAGTATTTTTTATTTATGAGAGGCATAAATTTAAAATGAGTGTTCTACCATAGCTCCTCCATTCATACAAAATACTAACAATGGTAATAGTGGAATCCACTGACTTTGTTTAACAGCCATACTGTTTATCAATGCATGTAATTTATTGTCATTATATTGCACAAAATGGAAAAGGTGCTCAAGCAGGCTTGATGCTCCTGTCCTCCTGATATCTTGTGAGGCATCACCACTGGTGCAGAAACTAGGTGACTCAATACAGAAAATTGTGTCTATGAGCAAATCTCGCCCTGTTTGAGGGCCTCCTCCTAAGTAGGTGGCCTAACTTGCAGACTGCAGCATAAATTAAGAAAGTTTTATGTATAAAAAGATTTAAAAAAAAAAAAACACGGAGTCTTTTTAATTAAACTGAGATTTTAAAAATAGACTTGGAAATAGCTTTAATATTTGAATATAAAATCCGAAGACGGTGAAATAACAAATACAGGAGGCCATTTAACCAAAGTTAACCATCTGGATATTTGTTAATTAAGGAAATAATATATTACCATTTGAATTTTGTTTTCTAAAATAAATTGAACCTCATCTTAGCAATGACTTAATGACTTAAGTAAGTATTTACAGTACATGGAAAAACTCATGAGACTTAGCCATCTGGCCATGTACAAAATGTGCAGCCTCTCAGGGAGGTCTCACAAATATGTCCTGTCTTTGTTTTAATGTTTTTTTTTAATATCACTGCTTGAGTATCTGTCCAAACTAGCCCCTGTGCCCTGCTATTGCTTTGTTATTATACTCTCTGTGGCAGTGGGCATTGAGCAGCGCTTTTAGGGAAGACCCCCCCCCCTGACAGGGCGCGGCAGTGTCAACACCTCAGCAACATCCAGCTGGCAGGTCAGTTATCACAGCCGGCTGAAGACAAGACTCCTGGGTTTCCCTGGGCTTTGGTACAACATTTCCTCAATGTGGTGACCGATGCTGGGGCAGGCTCCCTAAAAGCAGACGCAGACTGACATCAGCTGCCTCACCCCCCCAGGTCCTGCATGACAAAGCCAGTGTCACTACAGGACCAGACTCATCTGTGGATGTGAATCACACATGCATCAGTGTTGAAAGCCAAATAGAAAAGCAAATAAAAACTACTTAGCACTAACTAAAAATAACTACAACTGAAAACTAAATAAAAGCAAGCCAAGTACAAAATACCATATATGTCCAGTTCCTGTGAGGTAATTATTATAATAATTTTCTATAATTGGTAAAAATGCAGGTTTGGCAGATGGTCCTACATCCACTGTTACTTGAATAGTTTAACACCTGAGTAGTTTATGCTGAATTGGCTCAGTGCACGTGTGACTTAGATCCATGGTTGACTCAGACCCGCAGCACGTGCACGACACATTCACGATTGACTGAAACCCGCAGCGCATGCAGGACTCACATTCATGGTTGACTCAGATCTGTAGTGCATGCGAGACTCACATTCACGGTTGACTCAGATCCGTAGTGCATGCGAGACACATTGATGGTTGACTCAGACCCGTAGCACATCCCCGACTCACATTCATGGTTGACTCAGACCTGAAGCACATGCGCGACTCACATTCACGATTGACTCAGACCCGAAGCGTATGCGGGACTCACATTCATGATTAACTCAGACCTGTAGCGCATCCGCGACTCAGATCCGTAGTGCATGCGTGACTCACATTCACGGTTGACACATACCGTATTGCATGCGGGACTCACATTCACGGTTGACTCAGATCCGTAGTGCATGCGTGACTCAAATTCACGGTTGACACAGACCGTATTGCATGCAGGACTCACATTCACGGTTGACTCAGATCCGTAGTGCATGCCTGACTCACATTCACGATTGACTCAGACCCGTAGCACATATGCGACTCAGATCCATGATTCTATACTGCCAGCCACAGTGCCCTCTGCCCCCCAGCGTCCATAGGTGGAATCCCAGAAAGGACTTCACTTCTCTCCTCACCCCCCGAATTCTCTACCTGCACTGTGAATCTACTGGCTCACCTAGAAAGCTGTGCTGTTCCTCTAACAGTAAAGGCGGCTCCATAGCGGCTGTGCAGTGAGAGGCAAGGGCCCAGAGCTCACATCACAATTTGGCTTCATTGTGAATCTGATAACTTTATTCTTTGCAATTACTGCTACAATCATACTGTCCAGCTCTAGCACTAATACTAGCCTACAGTGTTTCAATGCTGGTGCTGATTGCTCGTTACAGACTACAATGCTAACGTGAGAACTGGCAGCTTTCTGTTGATTGGCGAATACAAATATCGGTGGTAGTTCTGTTATAATATATCACATTATATAATGCTATGTGCCACACTTCAGTTCATGCTATGTAGCACTATGTGCTATTGCATTGTCACCATAAATGTTTTTAGACCTTGCATTACAGCCTTTAATTTACTTTGCATTTTCATATGATGAAATGACGGGGGAAAAAAATCATTGAACCATCTGTGGTCTTCAGATTCTGACATGATAGTCATATGACTAGCCACCCAGTGGATGACTCAGTTAGTCTAAGATAGAAATATTAATCAGTGGTAATAAGTAATCATCTGAACGATGCAAGTGGTGTCATTGCACATAATCAAGATAATTTGCCTCTCCAAAAACAGCCATCCAAAAATGTATTTATGTTATGAAATATAATATAACATGAAGGTATCAAAAGGAGTATACATCTATATACATACTGTATATCAATTAGGTCAATTGAGGTTAAAACTGTATCCATCTAAATATATATGAGTTTTTTTTTTGCCTTAATGATGTGTGTTGCGAAGCAAGTAGCATGAATTTTGAAATGTGACACATTGATTTGGCTGTTAAAAAGGCAGAGCGAATTTTGCTGTCATAACCTTTACCTCTAAATCGCATGCTGTGAGCTAATCTTACACACTATCAAAATCTGTGCTACATTTAGAATCACTGGGACCTCTAACTTTTCAAAAAAAGAGCGGAAGTCAGGAAGTGGCTTTGAAAATGCTTATCCAGTGTATTTCTGCTATCTGTGGGAAGCAGAGGAAACAAAGGACACAACATGACACACCCCAGATATGATGCAAGAATGTCCCGTTAGAATTACTAACTGAGGTAACGTTATATTGCTCATTCAGATGTGGCTATCTGGGTAGCTGGAGGAACACAGTGACTATGCAAAATCCAGACATGCAGATTGACAGCACATTGATGAGGCTGAAGATAGCAGTGCTGCTGATTCACCATCCTAAATGAATAACTGGGAACATTTGCTACAGTTAAGTAATCATTCTTTGCTGTAAATCACTAGCAGTGGGGGTGTTTGCTACCTTGAAATTTTGGGTGCCCTGTTGGCCACAAAGGGTCACTGCATGCCAGTTGGGTGGGTGAATTGGGGCCCCAGAACAACACACCCACCCCTGATCATACTCTTTAAAGTCTGTAGCAATGTTGATTATAAGTGACTCACTCATTCAAAATGCTCAGCATGACTCTTTTGAAATTAAAACTGACAAACCTCTACTGTACCTGCAAGTATCTTGTTAGCTCAGTAATTCACCTGTATCGAGGCTCAAATCCTTCCTTATTTATAGTTCCAATGATGATGCAATCATTATATATGTTATTATGAAAATAATTTAAATTATTTTGATAATAAATTTGATCACATAGATTCCCCCCCCCCCACTAAACGAATTGACTCCTAATATTGAGTGATGCGAGAAAATGTTCAGTTCATACTATATTTTTTCTACATAGTAAGACAGTAAGAATCTACATAGTACAAAAATAATGTAAAAATAAAGTTCTTATAATTTTTCCCTAAAGTTTGACAGCCATATGCCTTTTAAAATCTTATTCAAAAGGATACTAGAAAAAAATGACTAAACATGGATTTGTATATTAAGTAATAGCTTAGTTCCTGCGATGGGTTGGAGCCCCATCCTGGGTTGTTCCCTGCCTCGCACTTGTAGTATCAGCTCTGGATTCCCCCGATCCTGAATAGTACAAGCGGTTTCAGAAAATGGACAGAAGACTTAGTTCCTCTTAAATATTCATGTTACCTTCATCATATCATGATCATAATAAAAACAGTCATTTTTAGGCAATGAAATGTTCCTGTTTCAGCATCATGGAATGCATCCGCCTACTAACTTATTCAGAGTCAGGGGCAGCCTGGAATCTACCCCAAGGAGCACGGGCACAGACGGGGTAACACCCTGGATTGGATGCCGGCCCACTGCGAGCCACAGATACACCGAACCTCATGCCTTTGGACTGTCAAAAGAAACCGGAGATGCTGGAGGGTACCTGAATTCTTCTGCATCACTGCCTGTAATGGGATGTCACCAAATCTCTCATTAAAATGTTTAAATTAAAATTGCCATATGCTGAAAGCTTTGGTTTATTGATAGGAAAATTTCTTTTCCTTTCAATAAAACCCTTCCTAACACACTCAGATGGCATAATGGAGAACCAAATACTCTAAGTTCACATACTTGTAACTTGAAACTACACCTATTCACCAACTTTCATTTAAATGCCAATTTGCATACCCTTTACCCACCAATTAGGTGCTTAACTGTATTTCTTTGTTTATGTCTTCATATCCATATAAATTCTGCATGCATTTGCAACAGTTTCTACAAAACCTTCATTATTTAAAAGACACTGCACTAGAGCTCATGCTCTTTCTGGCATGTTTAGACTTCTGGCATCCTAGTGACTTACCCTCCTCATTGCACGCCTTGTAATGGAAGACCCAACTAAGTTGACCAAAGCAGTGCCTATCTGTAATTCATTGTTTATACAGTACAGTACTGTGTGTGTGTGTGTGTGTGTGTGCATATATATGCACACACAATAAACCCCACGGCGATACCTATGCACCGGCTCTCCGAATGGGAGATCCCACTCGTGTCACTTGCGCTCACCCTTACCATCCAGGCAGAGGAGCCAGTTTCCCTTCCTTGGGCGAGACTGTTCTCCATCATTGCCAGTTGCTCACTTACCTCATTATACCCCTCTGATCCATGCATTTCTGAATCTCCGTCTTCTTCTTGCTGGAGCGTGACACACAGACACATTCAGACACATACAGACCATATTGTGACTTTCTTCTGAGATGTTACTGCTACCTAGATTTGTTTTTCATTGGGCATACACAAACTCCAGTTCAACAAAGGAGACCTCAATAGATAGTTTAGACACAAGAGTTTACTTGATTCAATTAAATGAGAATGTGGGCAGTGATTTGGCAAAGCCCATCTCTTACTTTTATCAGTATTATTTCATTATGCAGACAACGTGTCTGCAAAGTTTTCAAAAGATCCACCAAATACATTTTGAGTTATTGTGTTATTGAAAATGTGTCTGCACTGGTGGCAGCAGCAGACTGGTCCCAAAACCATATGTATTCCCATGGGATGTACTGAGTGCTTGCTTGTCTTTTGTGAGGCCCTCATTCAACAAGTCCTCCATGGTCCAGTCCCTGATCGTCCTGCCCCAGCTCCTGCTTTGTGTCCTTCTTCATCTTGTAAAATCTCTGTAGGACTGATATAACTGGTTTCTCAACTGCTCTGTGCCTCTGACTACACCTTGGATTAGTGCTTTAGGTTTTGGTTACCTCAGTATAAATAAACTTCAGTTTTCTCCTGTGTAGTTCCTGGCACAAAATCATAGAAGTTCTGAAAAATGTGTAGTGGCATTTTAGATAATTCAACGTTATTTTGACCAGGTGATTGTGGAGGCCATGAAAGGACCATCCTATGATACCACAATTTAATTTGGTTAGCACTTTCTTTAGGGACAGCCTGGAATATTTTGGGAGTACAACTGGTCTTTTAAAATGGCTTAATATTCCTTGGCTGTCGCCCAACAATGCGGGGCAGTCATCAAACCTAATGGCTCCCAGGAGATGGATTAAAGGTCCCACACATTGTGAGCTGAAGGCGCCCTTTTTCTCTTTTGCTATTTTACTGCATTTTATTTGGATGGAAGTGGTTTCTGAACAATAAACTCCTGCTGTCTGAATTTTTGATAAGGCTATTTGTTAGGCCACATTGGTTGATTCAGTTTTGCTTAAATTTTGAGAATCTGTGTTTGTGATTAGCAACTATTGTATTAGCTGTCTGGCTACCACTTTCAGTAAGTTTGGATTTGTGGGTTCTGCTTCTTTTGCAGAGGAGGTCTATGCAGGTTTGAATGGCATTATCATTATTTCCGAGACTTGTTCTTTCATGCATTTAATAATTTCACAGTTTTTGTGACATATGTATTTGTAATTTTAGCACTGACTCGTTAGCTGCTTAGTTTCAAATTGCATTGAAAACTATAATTGCTGATTGCCAGGCTTTTGTTATTGCTGATGCAAATGGAAAGCAACATAATACGGCTCGCCATTGTAGCTGCATTTGTAATTTAGTTACTTAAAATTTAAAGTCCTTTTCCATCTGGTGTGTTGGTCTTGTATAAATGTGTCTGTATTTGAAAATATGTTAATTTATTTTTGCACTACATATGCAGGGGAACTGACAAGGGACTTAACAGTTCCCACATTATTGTTTCACAGATGTCATGCCTTTTCTTAGAAATCTAAGCTATTGAGCAGGGGACCATGGACCCTGGCACCAGCGGTTACTATTGGGTTTCTCTGTGTTATGTCTCATTATCACAATAGAGGTATGTGCTTACAAGTTCATTCAGGTCACCTGACACTCCCCTGTAATTTGACCTATGTCACTCTTGCCAAATAGAAAAGAAAAGAATACTCATTTAATACTGATCATCAAGCTCTCATCTGAAGGGCAAATTTTGCACATTATAAATTCTGTGGCTAATAAGAAACCAAATAAGTATGTCTTTACAAAATGTTCTTAATTATCTTGAAATTGTTTATTAAGTATTTCTGAAGCAAATTTTCTATGCATGCTGAAAATTATGTAATACTACTAACATGTACATTCTGGTGACCTTTACCTGCTTTAATTTTCCATCGTAAATGTTTGTTCTCCTTCTCTCCTTCTCCTGTCTGGGGGCTGTACTCACAAAAATAACTTGGCATGCTAAGATGACTGACTCATCCTTAATGGACATACACCTGACTTGTATCAAATATCATTGGTGTAAGACCAGGGTAGCTGTTATGTGCAATGTTAATTTTCAAGGTAGAATTTTAATGATGTTTCATTCCCCATTTAGCCTTATGTTACACAATGTTTGATTATTAGCTAGCATTGTCAAACAGCTCAAACCACCACCATATTCAGCTATGGTTCGCAGTAATTATTAGCGATGCAAAAAGTTGGGCAACTACATTATTATTGATGTTCTGTGTATCCCCAGATGTTCAGAATAGCCTAGAGTGTGAATGGTTGCACCAGCCATTCAAGGTGACGCCCAGTTACCATTTAGGGCTCGAAGCAGTGTGCCGCCAAAAGAAGTGAGAGAAGCTACAAGCCTAATTTTAACGAGACTGTGTTCATGTAGGGCTTGAGAAATAACACAGTTATGCAAGGAGAGCATCTCTGCAGAGGAACAAAGTTTAGCAGACTCTAGGATGCAGGAAGCATAAATGGGAGAAGAAAACATATCAATAGCATCAATAGAGACACATCAGCAACAGGCCAATGGTGAAGTGAACAATTTTTACCCATCCACTATTAAGAGACCCATATATCACGATTCGGAATGATTCAGTGGAATCCTGCTAGTGTCACATTCCACCTGTAAAAACACCTATCAAGTTCATACATTAACTGTATGTCTTATTTAAAGGAGAGAATATACATGCATACATATATATATACAGAATATATAT
>JAABNY020000119.1:18555311-18571783 GCA_015164015.2 Brevimyrus niger
AAAGAATACATTTATATTTGTGTATAACCTGTTGTGGTTAATGGTTAAAACAAAACACAGCACCCCAATAAAATGCAGTGACTCTTTCCGGTCCTCATTTGTGTTAATAAATATGAAGGAAGGTGACAATGGGTTTCATACCTTGGGGTTTAGGGGTTTGACCTCTGGTACTCTGCATGTTCTCTCCATGGTATGTAGGTTTTATCCCATAGTCCAAGGACATGGAGTTAAGTGAATTTATTGGTCTGTCTAAATTGCTCATCATTATGTGTGTGTGTATGTGTGCATATGAGTGTCCCGCAGGAGACTGACAGTCCATCCATCCATTCACCCCTCTATCCATCCATTTTCTGTAACCACTTGTCCTATTCAGGGTTGCAGGGGTGCAGAACCAATCCCAGAAGCAACTGGCACAAGGCTGGTAGCAACCAGGATGGGGCACCAATCCATCACAATTACTTCAAATATGAATTTCATGACTCTGTATCAAGGGGCATAGGCAGGAATACTGGGGCCCCTTGCAAAATATCAGTGTGTGTCCCCCCACAGGGGTGTTCCAGTCCAGGGCCCAGGTAAACATAATTAATGTCTTCAGGTGGCCTATAGTGTATGTGCCCTGTGATAGACTGACGTCCCATCCAAGGAGCCCCCAGCCTGTGCTGCCTGGGTTTAGCCTCCTGGGTCAACCTTTGGAAGTTGGATGGACAAAGAAAAAAACATTATATTAAGGGATGAGCGTTGATGCTACGTCAAATGCTGCAACCCTGGAGGTTTGAGGACACTGAGGCCACCCCCCCACCCCTTCCCCACTTCCTCCCAAAAGTAATGATAAAGGCAAATTACAATTAGTCATAAGGAAGTGTAAAGAATTAGGCGATGGCTGAGGAGGAGTGAGACAAACTACGAGGAGGCCGAGAAGACGGGACACAGTGATGGTGATTTTGGAGGGAAAGATTTGTGCAGAGGTGACGCTTATGAAAGGTGCAAAAGAGGACTGGGGTGGGGGGGGTCGCTTGGCATTTTGCAAAATAGAGCAGTGAACGCAGACAAGCTGTAAATATCCAGTGGACCATTAATCTTCTGGAATAAAACAGGTTTTTCATGGCTGACCAGATGCAGGAGTATTTTCAGATTTACACAGTGGACTTGAAATTAGTGACTGACACTTGACAAGATTATATTGAGCGTAGTATTTGTGCAGACTTACACAAAATCGAAAGAATCTAAACATAAATGCAAAATATGCTGATTCTATTATGGTAAATTACAAGGCAAGAATATACGCACATCACAATGCACGGTCACTAAAATACCTGAAAAAATATTCAATTTACTGCTTTGTGATTTTCAATGGGCTTTTTAATTCTGTTTAATGAACTAATTATAATTACATTCTAATGTTCACTGATCGCTATTATGACAGCGTACCATTTAAATGATACATTATTCTACACTTTCGTTTTTAAGCATTTTCAAATGGAGAAAGGCAATTTAATACTTCAGTAGTTTTAAAAAGAACCTGAAAAGTACATTCAGGATGACATAAACTGAAAAGGGTATATTCTTAGCGAAGCCTTCTGTGAATGTTGTGTTAGTTGGGTTTCAGGTACATGAGAAGCTCTTGGTCTTGCAAAAGTACCATATAATAATAAACAATGGGATTACTCACTTGCATAGATATATAAATAAAAAGGAAATACTACTATGAATGCTTATGACTATACTCAAAAGCATACTAACTTTAATAATTTGATTATTGACTACTTTCCATTAAGCTCCACTTATAATTAATTAGATATAAACAGCTCATCATTTATTACGGGGGGACACGACTATATACAGTACACTATATTAATAGGAAGAGGTGAGTATGAAATATTAAGGTATTATTGCACATTGGTGAGTACTGTTGTGCGCACTGCATAGCAATTACTTTGACATCTAAATAATGGCCATCAAAATTCTAAACCAAAATCCACACAATCATCACATTGCACTTAATAAGGTTGTCAGTTACTCCTACATGGCTTGTTCCACTATTCATGAGAATAAAAAGAAAAAAAAGAAACACATTGTTTTTTTTATCAGGTGTGACAGGTTGCACATACTGACATCCAGCCACTAGAGGAAAAATTTCATGTGAAAAATCCTTATTAAATTATGTTTCCGATACATGTATGCAAATGTGCTGTTTTCTCGTCTAAAGTGACATCTACTCTTTATACTGAGTATAATTATACGTAATTATAAAGGTTTTTGAGGTAATAACGTTTCTTTTCTCAATTTCACCCAATAACCATTTTACTTCACCTTCTCAAACCTCTTGATATCCTTCTCAACTTTCTGCCGATGACTGCAGAAAATGGTGTCATTTTTGCTCTCTCAGGTAATGCTGAAATCTCCTAAGAAAGCCATGTGACACAGTTCTCTTTTGGTTGTTGTTTTCTCTTTCCTCTTCTTTTTTTAGTCTGAATGTCATAGATTCCGAGTTTCTCATAGTGGCACCTTGTCACTGGGTAATGTGTTTACAGAAAGTTCTTTTCCCTGACGTTCTGTAAATAATCAGAACCAGAGCAGATTTTTGCAGAAAAAAATGTTCCAAGGAACTATGGGATTTTGCTATTGTATGCGTTCATGACAGTGAGAATCATGATTACTGAAAAGCTGAAGTCTTCTGTACTGCGCATGAGACGTTCCGCACCTTTCTTATCAGCATGCACTTCTCACAGTCCACATAGGCGTCCCAGGGAACTTGTTATCAGGCAGCCCAGCTGACCGTTTTCCTCATTGCAGGATTAATCCATCTTTATCAAAACGGTTCTTCATGGCTCTTGCTGGGACATCACCAACAGGACATTCAGACCTACACTGTCAGGTCCACTGCCACAGTCACCTGCCCTTCAAGGGGTCTCACTTACCCACAGATAATTTTACCTGTTTACTTAACCCTTGGTTTGTGTGGCTATGTGGATTACATACTGTGCAACTCTCACTACCTCCTGCTCTTTAATTCCCTCATTATTGTCAACAACGTGATGCACAGTATTTCGCATTGCATGTTTAGGCTTTTTCCTGTTTAGCAGTGTGGAATGTTACCATTTACATGCGCATGATTCAAACCACAGCGCTGAAAGTGGATGCTAACCACTGGCATGGTGGTGCATTGGTTAGGGCTCTTGCCTCATACCTCTGAGACCAGGGTTTGAGTCTCCAACATGGCTCCATGTGTGTACAATTTGCCTGTAGGTGTGATTGTGCCCTGCAATGAGTTGGTGCCTTACCCTGCCTTGTGTCTGTAGCCTCTGGGATAGGGGCCAGATTTCCCCCTTGACCTTAAATAAGAAAGTTTTTACCAAAAATGCATAGAATGCCATTACACTGTAGACCCAAGATGACAGAGGATATCTTCTAGTATTGTACAGCAGATAGCAAATTAGCAGGAATAACAATTTTGTATCAGCTGATTTTAAATAGAAATCATATATTCACATGTTAACAAATATCAGTTGCAGCCGAGGCATGGAGCCTATATCAGAAGGCAAAGGACATGAGATGCAGGTACAACTTGGATGGAGGCCCAGAAAAGTAATGCCAGCTGGATATCAGCAAGAGGAATCCCACACAGCATACATGTGAACTGTACAATCACACACAGAGAGCAGAGGCGGGATTCAAACCCACAGCCATGGAGGGGTGAAGAGTCAGAGCTGGGTCCAAACTGCCTACACACTTTGGAAAGAAAAGAAAAATAAAACAATGTTCTTAAAGCATACAGGTTACTTTTTCAGGAAAAAACACCCAGGCTTTGAAACGCATTGGAAAGAATTTTGAAACCATTTTGTGATGCAAGAAGCCACAGTTGCACAGCAAAAGGAGGCACTATGCAGTAGTGACCTTTCTTTAAATGTTTGTCTTATTGGAAAAATAGTTTTATATTAAGTCATGTAAACTGCTTAACTTTTAAGCAACATAAAAAAATTTCACATCCATTGGTGGTACTGTAGCTGGACAACTCCAGGGTTGGGGATTTGAATCCGGTGCTGTGTGAATGACAAACCCTCTTTTTCCTATTGGCAGAAGTACATAGAATTCTTCTTATTGTCTACCCCATCTTGCTCTCCATAGCTTGGGGTCACAGCACAGGCTCAGCATCTCTGGAGCTGGGGGTTGAGGGCCTTGCTCAGTGGCCCACAGACGTGTCATTGCTTTGCCAGTCGGGGTTGAAACCTGCAATCTTAAGTTGTTCTGGATACTCCGGTTTCCTGCTGCAGACATAGAACACAGTTTGCAGGACTGAAGATAGGTGAACACATCGGACAAGAACCAGAAGTCAGGAACCAACCACATGTCGGGAACAAGAAATCTAAAGAAGAGATGGAAATCAGGAAAAAAGTAACTAGGCATGAGATTCCAGCAAACTAGGGATTATGTAATTCAACACAGCAGATTAGAAAGGGCCATATTTATTTAGCACACATGCTCATGTATTATATTACTATAGTTAGACTATATGGACAAATGACACATCTCTTAATCATTGAATTCAGGTGTTTTCATTCTTACTAATTGCCACAGGTGTATACAATCAAGCACTTAGCCATGCAGTCTGGTTTATAAACATTTCTGAAAGAATGGGTCATTCTGAAAAGCTCAGTGAATTCAAGTGTGGCACTGTCATAGGATGCCACCTTTGCAATAAGTCAGATTGGGACATTTCTTTCCTGCTAGATATTCTGGGTGTTACACTCATGGAGTAGGCAAGCAGGCAAGTAGGTGATATGAGCCGGACAAACGGGTAAACGGGGTTTATTGGGAACAAAAGGGCAGACATCCATGAACATTAACCAACGTCATTGACAGATCTGGGGAAAACTGACTCAGATGCAGACTAAATACATAAGACAGGCTGAACGTAACAGGTAACAGGTGATTACAATCAAGAATTAACACGGGGTAACGAAGATCGTATGAGCTGGGCGGGACAGAACCCCCCCCCCACCCTCCCAAAAGTGGTGCACCCCACAGGTGAGGCGACGGATGAGACGAGACCTGGGAAACAGGACCTGGAACACAAAACTAAAGCCAGGCACAGGAAACAGGACGGAAACACAGACCAGGCACAAGGAGAAGTAGTAGATCAGGACCTGACACAGAACGGGAAACGCAGACAGACAGACTAGGAAAAGATACACAGGAGGAACACCGACAGGTGGAACAAAAGGGCCAGGCGCAGACACTGAGGGAGGAGGAGCAGAAACAGGAGGGACGAAGGTACCAGGAGCGGACATGGGAGACCAGACAGGAATGGACAGAGGACAAAGGGGAGCCCGAGGCAGCCCAGGCAGGCGGCGGCCAGAGGGGCCGCTGGCGACCGGGAGGAGGGAGCAGGAGGGGACGACGACGGGAGCCAGGAGACAGGACGAGGGACAGACGGAGGAGCAAAGGAGGGAGTCAGAGGGGAGACGAGGTGGGAGTTGGAGGCGAGCCCGATGCAGGGAAGGAGGTAGGGGAAGCCACGGCTGGCGGTGGCAAAGCCCCAGCCGGCGGAGGCACAGCTGACCAACGTGTCAGAGGAGGGGAAGCCGCAGGTGATCAACGAGGCACTGCCAGGGGACCTGCAGGCCACTGACAATCTGGAGCCAAAGGACCCGCAGGCACCCCCTGAGCCCCAGCCAAGGCAAACAAGGTCGAACCAGGGGGTAGGGCGGGCGGGACCCGACCCCTACGTTTGTGTCCTCTCCCCTTGCTGGACACTGACAGGTGGGATTTCGGTCGGAAGTGACCGTGCCAGGTCGAGAGAAGAGGAGTTATTAGGGAGGTCCCCGAGGGGTCCCACTCCAGTTCCTTCTCCCCCAAGGAGGAAAGAGCGGCAGTCAGACAGTCTGGGACCTCCTCAGGGACTAGGACCAGGGCTGGAGGGACTGGATCAGGGTCTGGGACAGCAGGCGTCGCTGCGAGCGAGGTGGCACCAACAGCAGTAGCAGGCGATGCCACGGGCATGGCAGCAGCCACAGCAGCAGGTGGCCCCGATGAGGCAGGCAGGATGGGCGAGACGAGTGAGGCAAACAGGACAAACAAAACTGACATGGCGGCGGCATCAGGCAGTGCCGCCGGCAGAGCAGAGGCAGAAAGCTGGAGGTCAGCGAGCAGAGCGACGGCAGATGGCAGGACGTCGGGCACTTCCTGGAGAGGCTTTGTCCCTTTAAGGGATTGCGGGACCCGCAGGATGGCGTCCAAAACAGACCCGATCCCCACCCTGAAACACGGAGGCTGATGGTGACTGCGTGGCTGTGGTGATCCCCGGGGGCTGCTGAGTCAGGCGAGGTTCCTCCCCAACATTTCGCGGGGAGAGAGGTTGTGGAGATATAGCAAGCCCCCAAGAAGATCGTTGGGGCAGCTTCCTCTCCTTTTCCCCTGCACCTCTTCTTCTTACGCTGGTTGGGGCAGGTCGGTGGAGGCGGGGCTGCCTCTGAGAAGGCGAGCGGCTGGAGCCGCTTCTCCGTCACCTGCCCGACGAGCTGCTGAAGGTTTGCGCGTACCTCCGCTATTGCATGCGCTTCCGTGAGCGGGGTGACATCTTGCAGGAGAGTCCAACTCTGTTCGGCTAAGTCCTATAAGTCGGGGTCCTCGCAAACCTCCAGCTGGTTTCGCCAGTGCATCACCTCGTGCACATCTGGGGAAAACTCTAACGCAGACTAAATACATAAGACAGGCTGAACGTAACAGGCAACAGGTGATTACAATCAGGAATTAACACGAGGTAACGAGGGGGGCATGACACACACGAGGATCGTACGAGCTGGGCGTGACACCGGGTCAGCTGTAAGAGGTATTATTGCAAAGTGCAAGCATTTATGATCAACAGAAACTAAAGTCACAGAGTGGGGTCACCGAGTGCTGTGGTGCATAGTGCGTAAAAGTTGTCAGCGCACTGTTGATTCAATAGCTGCAGAGTTTCAAACTTCCTCTTGAATTACCCTCCAGCACAAAAACTATGTCCCGGGAGCTTCATGGAATGGGCTTCCATGGCTGAGCACCTGCATGCAAACCTCACATCACCAAGCACGATGCCAATCATCAGCTGGGGTGATGTAAAGCATGCTGTCACTGGACTGTGGAGCAGTGGAAACGTGTTCTGTGGAGTGATGAATCACACTTCTCTGTCTGGCAGTCGGATGGATGAGTCTGGGTCTGGCATTACCTGAGAAGTGTGGTGGAGGAGAGATATTGGCGTGGGGTTGTCTTTCAGGGGTTAGGCTGGGCCCCTTAATTCCAGTGAAGGGATCTCTCACTGCTTCACCATACCAAGACATTTTGGACAATCCTTTGCATACTTTGTGGGAACAGTTTGGGGAAGGCCCTTCTCTGTTCCAGCATGACTGTGCCCCAGTGCACAAAGCAAGGTCCATAAAGACATGGTTGGGTGAGTTTGGTGTGGAGGAATTTGACTTGGAGCACACAGAGCCCTGACCTCTATCTCATCAAACACCTTTGAGACAAACTAGAATGGAAATTGGGAGTCAAATCTTTACGTCTAACATCAATGCCTGACCTCAAAAATGCTCTTCTGGATGAATGGGCAAAAATTTCCTCTGACACATTTCCGAGTGTGTCTGCGTGGCACTACATTGCCATGTCACATGGGTATACTCTGCTTAAGTGATCACCAGGAGACAAGCTGTGTTATTTGGGTTAGAATAATGTCTGCCATACCAGGGGATGCTGGTCTTTCAATTACCTGATAAAACAAGGATATACCTTGCCACATGAATAGTCCCATGAGCCTTTTAAGTAGTTCTTAGAAGGATTTTAATTTTAATCAGAGTTTGTGGTTTAAAAGCGTTTTATTGTAACAAACAATGCCTCATGTTTACCCGAGGCCTATAACTTTTTATTGCAGCAGTCCTATCAGTCCTTGATTAAGAGTGCTTCGGTGTTTTACCATTGACTGTTACCTCATATACGATTACAAACAAACAAATTTATTTTTGTTTAGCGCGTTATCACAACATTACATTGTCTCAAAATGCTTTACAGCATCCCCACCCAAAGCCCCCAGTGAGTAAGCTATAGGCGATTACGTAAGAAAATCCCAGAATTACCCGCTTGGGTCAATAAATTTTATCTAATGTAGTCTCATCAAATCTAAGAGCAATAGCAATGGAATAGTCAGACTATCGATATTGTCAGGCTGATTGACTCTGCAGCTTTTAATACTTATGATAAACATACACAGCCGTTCCCTGGTTACGATGATCTGTGTAACGATTTTTCGACTTTACGATGGGTATTCAGGTTCCATCCTGTTTTATCTTTCAGTACATTATTCAATAAATTAAATGAGATATTAAACACTTTGATATAAAATGCGCTTAGTGTTAATGATTTTGCCCAACTGTGGGCTAGAGTAAGTGTTTTAAGCATGTTTAAGTTAGACTAAGCTAGGCTATGATGTTTTTTAGGTTAGGTGTACTGTATTAAAATGCATTTTTGGTCTTACTATATTTTTTGCCTTAAGATTATCTGAATGTAACCCCATCGTAACCCGGGGAGCGTCTGTCTATATACTGTATATGTCTGTGTGAAATAGTAAAATGCTGATGCTGAAATATGGCAGCTGATTGAATTAAATAGTTTGCTAATAACTGGTTACTGGGCAACACTGTATACCTATAGACTACAGGATCTATGGAGATGGGCTTTGAATCCAGCTTCTGGCCTTGTGTGTTAACCAAAGGTGAACATAATTTATTTCTGGGTACAGGCCTGGAACTGATTACTGTAAATTGCCTACGTGTGAGACTGCACGCCCAGCACTGGAGTGCGCATCCCAGCCAAGGTGTCCCCTGCCTCGGGCCCCCTGTTTCCTAGGATAAGCTCAAGGGTCACCGTGACCCCGTAATGGGATAACCAGTTATGGAAGATGGATTGCCCTTTCCTTAACAACCCAGATTTAATTTCATGACAGTAAACAATTTTACACCGTTTATTGAATCAATAAAAACATTACTTTAAACACTGCTAATATTGACTGTACATGTTAAATAAATGAGGGATTAATCAAAAAATGTTGGAATGTTGTGTAAAATGTAATGATTTGCAAATCATATAGACCCATTTTTTTATTGAGAAAAAAATAACAAAGACAACAAAATGTTGAAAATGCGAAAAATTTATTGTTTTATGAGAAATATATGCTCAATTTGAATTTCATGCCAGTAGCACATTTAAAAAATGTTGGGACAATGACATGTTTACCACTGTGTTGCATCACTTCTATTTTTAACAACACTGTGTAAATGTTTGGGAACTGAAGAGACCAGTTGCTGGAGTTTTCAAAGTGAAATTTTGTCCCGTTCTTGCCTGATACAGAATTTTAGCTGCTCAACAGTTTGATATCTCCTTTGCTGTCTTTTTCATTTCATGCACCAAATGTTTTTAGTGGGTCACAGGTCCGGATTGCAGGCAGGCCAGGCTGGCACCCAGACTCTTCTATTCAGAGCTACACTATTCTAAGAGGTGCAGGATGTAGTTTGGCATTGCCTTACTGAAATAAACAAGGCCTTCTCTGAAAAAGATGCCGTCTGGATAACAGCATATGCTACTCCAAAATCTGTATGTATCATTCAGCAGTAACGGGCCCTTCCCAGATGTGCGAGCTATCCAAGCCATGGGCACTAATGTACCCCATACCATCACAAATGCTGATTATTGAGCTGTGAACTGATAACAAGCTGGATGGACCCTCTCCTCTTTAGCCTGCCAGATACTGCATCCTTGATATCCAAAATCTGAAATTTTGATTTGTCAGACCACAGAACAGTTTTTCATTTTGCCTCAGTCGAGTCCAGAGATTCTGGATCACGTTTACTGTAGATGTGGTTTCTTCTTTGCATGGTAATGTTTCATTCTGCATCTGCAGATGCAGTGCTAAACTCTGTTTACAGGCAATTGTTTTCATTACTCTTAAATTGTTGCACTATTTGCCCATGAGTCTTTCACAGAGCAGTGAACCTCTCCCCATCTTCACTGCACAAAGACTCTGCCCCTCTGGGAGACTCCTTTTATACAGTCATCTTACTGACCTGTTGACAATTAACGTAATTAGTTGTGAGATATTCAACCAGGTGTTTTGTTTTAGTATTACACTACATTTCCAGTCTTTTGTTGCCCCTGATCCAATTCAAATTGAGCATATATTTGTCATAAAACAAGAATATTTCTCAGTTGCTCAGTTGATATGTTATCTTTGTTCTATTTTCAATTAAATATGGGTTTATATGGCTTGCAGATCATCGCACTCTGTTTTTATTTACATTTCACCCTGTGCCCCAACTTTTTTGGAAACTGTCTTAAGTGCTGTCTTAAGTGTATCCTGTATTCACACTAGTTTTTAATGAAGCTAAAAATACATAAATTATAGAATATACAATATATTTATATTGTTTTAACAGAACATCATTTTCTTTATTTTCTCTGGAATAGTAAAAACTTTCAACGTCCTATACTACCTCATTCTTTTCATCTTGATTCAATCATTGGCCTTTGTCCTCTGTCACACCGGATTCATTTTGCTGCGCTCTATTCATATGTAACATCCATCAGTCTTCCAGCCTCTAATCCTGGTCATAGGGAGACTGTTACAGCATAAGACGTTTTATGGAAATGAAACGCAAGAGCCCGCTAGCGCCTGCCTGGCAGAGAAACCGCAATGCACGGGGGGTCAGGTTGTAAAATGCTAACAGTAGATGGCGGTAACCCAAGAAAGCTGATCTGACAGATCCACCAGAGCCCCCTTGTCTCAGTTTGCATTAGCAAAAAAATAGAGGCAGGGAAGCCGAGCAAAGCTGAAGGACATCAAATGAAACGCGATCGCTCGCAGCGGCTCCTCTCGAGTTTTTCGCAGAACCAGGAGCCGGGAGTCGGCAGGTCGTGAAAACATGGAAGACAAATCCAATTCCATCTCCAGCAACAAGGACGAGAAAGCGGACGGGAATAATGTTTTCCAAAGGCAAGACTCGATACAGAAGAATAACACGGGGAGCCAAAACATGAAAGAGCACGCCAATTCGGTGGGCTTTAAGGGGGACAGGGAAGAAGCCATGGTGGGCTTTGAAGATTTGGAAGGGACGTCGAGGCAACACGGCTTCATGCAGCGACAGTTTGGGGCTATGATGCAGCCCGGGGTTAATAAGTTCTCCCTGCGTATGTTCGGGAGCCAGAAAGCCGTGGAGAAAGAGCAAGAAAGGGTGCAAACGGCCGGATACTGGATCATTCATCCTTACAGCGATTTTAGGTAAGACGTGGAAAGTCACCTTCTCTCAAGTCTGCAGCACATCACATTTCCATCCAGTCCTCAGCAGGGGTGCGCGGCACTCTCAATGCAGATACCAGCAATCCCTTCTTAATCCATAAATGCAACATAAAACAATGTCAAATGTGCTTCTTTTAAAATCACTCAACTTGGATTTTACGGGCTTAAATCTATAACAATCAATCAGAGCTTCATGCCCTTGCGAAACGCCTAGGTGAATGTCATGCCTGCCCATAATTGTCACATTGTGAAACACTGAGCCAGTTGAAATACCTTTATCTCATTTGGTTACACACGTAATATCCTTAGGATTTCATTACTTGCACCTTAGATTTTTTATAATCTTACGGTAATATTGCGGATCGTACTCAAATGAAATGTGAAAGAAGCTACATGATAATTGTCATGGAATTATTGGGAGAAGAGTCAGTGTGACTCATTTACAAAGCTGCTACGCTACAATACATTTGTCTTTGGAACAGTTTAAAATTTAAAGCAATTCAAAGCATTTGAAATCAGCCCGGGAACCATATAAGTAAAACAATTAAATTGGTATGGCTTTGGTATTTTTAGTGTGGCTAGATGTTTTTCATGCAGCATTTACCATTTGTGTGGAGGACTGCATGGGGAAATGTGTTAACAAACCTGGAAACCAAATAAAACGTTAAATACCAATTTAAACTATGATTTCCAACGAGGCATAAATTTGCACCTGTAAATTTTCCAAAGCGCTTATCCAGATTATGGTCGTGACCCAAGAAAAAAAAAAATTATATATCGAGCATTTGACGCGTTTTGTTGTTATACTGCAGTGAAATTCTTTTGTATGACATATAGTTAAAATCTTTATTCCTGTTACTTAAATGTTGAGTTAAACAAACAATTTTATAAAACGTGACAGTTCTGCATTATCTTGGACGAATTCGGACGATTAACTTGCTTTCGCGACCCTTTGAGTGAGCGTTGCATTGCAGGTTTTTGTTAGTGCCGCGGACGCAGCGCTTCTCTTCTCATTCCCATTTCATCAGGCGTAGTTCAACAAATTTAGTCAGGTATTTTTTTTTAACAAAGTTAATCTGCACTTCGTACAACATAGTTGATAAATGAATGCCTTGGCGTGACGCTTGTGCTGTCGGTGCTGGTAGTGGGGGCGGACAGGCAGGAGGGAGGGGGAGGAGGAGTAAGCGTGTCCCTTCACCTGGCCATGAAAATGGAAGATATTTTACATTACATCTCTCTATTCCTCTAACCCTTAACGGTAAATGTGTTACTATTTATGTCATAAAAGGTTAATGAATAATTAACAGGTATTGATTCCGGCATATAAAAGATCAAAGCATTACTATTAGAATACAAAGCGCTGTTTTTTTTAGATTTACATTTCTCGTTTATCAGTGGTTTGCATACGCATTACAAAACCCTGGTTTTTGACCCTGATCTTACCCAACGCTGTCCGCGGTGCTGAATACATGTCGCTGCATTATGGTAGAATCCATTCACAGGTCGTAGCAGAAAATACAGGATATATAAATAGTTCGCTTGCCTGCTTGCTTGTTCTGTATTTAAAAAAATATCAATTTTATGACAGCTATGTACAGATTTGATACATCACTGGTTAAATTCAGTCTCTCTTCTGCAATATCATGTCTAAGGTTAGGGTTAGGTACTCTGTCCATTCCTTGACACAACTTCAACTAAGGGCAAGTACAGATAAGCATTATTACCTGGCATGAATACAATTACTGCAGGCTTTTAAACACCAAGTCGTTTGAAAGTGATTTTGACAATAACAAGGAACAGATCTATGTCAAAAACTAATTATGATCCACGAAACATGCTTTAGTCATTTGTATTGATTAAAAGTCAGTGCACCTGCCAATACTACTTGATGAAGTACACACACATACTCAAACACACACACACACACACACACATATATATATTTGTATGTGTATGGGATTATGGACACTGAAGCTAAATTGAGATTGGGGACAAATAAATGAGTTAATTTGCTTTGCTTGAGTAGTTAAATCTCTTGGTCTATGTATTTTCTGTAATTTCTCCCTATGCATCACCTGGTGGGTCAGTGTATATGTAACAGGACCGGAGAGTCATCATTGCTGTCTGTATCCAGGCCTCATCCTATAGCTGTTCTATTTTTACAGCATATTCTGCAGTGGTGACTGAAATTCAGGAGTTTTTTTTCTTTTTTGTGAACCGGGCTAAACAGTCATTTTCTGATTGTCAGGCCACCCATGATTTATAATTATGAGCTAAATAGAATTGTTAACGTTTCTTTCGCAATTTCATTTCAATCTGTTATTCAACATGGTAGAACTCTCCATCCACCAAGAAAAAAAAATGCAACAACATCAAGTTAAAAAAAAAACGGAAGAGCAAATGAGTGACAACTGTGTTCACATGTTCTTTGTGTCCAGCTGAAAGCTTTTGAAACTCAATATCCAACAATGTCTTAATACCGAGGCTCCTTAATGATTAATGCCACGTTAGTAATATTTATTATTCATGGATTTGAGGGCTCCAGAGTAGGTGTGGAGTGTTACCGGCATTATTCGTGAAACATTGTTTGGTAATACAAGGCATATCTATAATTACTTATGTTATAATTACTTGGAGGGCCCTTTAAAAAGTAAAACCCAAAACTTCTTGGTTTCTCTTTTCTAAACTCTTAGGCCTCAAATGCTCGCTGATTTTTTAAATGTTTAAATAGGGTCAGTTTTTTTTGTTGTAAAATTTACCCTATATCATTATATTATCTGTTTGTACCAGCAATAGACAATAGAAAAATGTTCTGCTCTACAACCATAGATTTACACAAAATTTGTGAAATAGTATAAAAAATATACAGTGTAACTATATAGTTCCTGAATGTTTTGTTTCAAGACACAGAACTCAGCCCTGTTATGATGTTATTGTTTTTAATGTCAGACAGGAAATGTGTGAATAATACAACAATGTTGTCAATGTATTTTGCTTTGAATTTACTCTGGGTTGCGCCTGCAAGTGTATATTCTAGACACACGTTTTCTCCTTTACCTGACCTCATTCTGGTTTATGAAGAATAAAAGCCACCATTCAGTAGAAAGCAGTTTGAGATATTAAAATAGAACCAATTAGTGATGCAGGGAATGTCCCAAATGTCTGAAAAAGTAAGACCTGTTATAAAACGACTACTGATGCAGGGAACATTTTATTAAATTAATAAATTGGTAATATTAAAATGTTGTTCTGTCCATATGTTTCCATCAAGTAGGCTTATATTCATGCTATTCTTTGTCCAGATTTGTGATTGTTTACAGATGTCTGTTGTTAATACATGTTTGATATTCGATTTATGTATATTGTGTTATTGTTTTCAATCTTTTAAAGCTTACTAAAGAATTGAAAAAACTTTTATGTGGCGGTCAGAATTTAGAGATATGAGAGGATTCTTAAAAGCATCTATTTTAGTTCCTGCATGTACAGTACACTGTTATCAGTGCCAAGGAATTTCAATGAGTTCCGTCTGATGACTGACCCTAGAAAGACTTGCTTTTCCCCATCGCAGGATGTATATTAGCACTTAGAAAGTTTTCTGGAATTCACTTGGGGCTTAAAATGAAATGGCTTGTCCAAGCTAAGTTTTCATAGGCTGTTGTTAAATTGTCCAGAATTAATTGTTATGATTTTTTTAATCAAGCACCTCTGATATATTTTCTCTTTTTATTTTGACGTTTCATGCATTCTTACATCCTGACTGTCACTGGAATTTGACAGATGTTTCACTGATGTTTATTGATATATTCAAGTTTAAAAGTTTCCCTTATAAACATAGGCATTGGGAATGTTTATAAAGGCAATGTGTCATGCACACTTTTGAACATAAAAATCTATTTTGTATTTAAAAACGCAAGAAAGTATTGAACTTTAATGGACATAAATTTGTGTTTTCAAGGAAGTGTTTTTGTGGAAATTTATGCTAGAAAAGTTATGGCAAAAATGAAATAATGTACCCCAGGAAGATATAACATCTGCAGACAAGATGTGTTCATTCCTCATGTTGCATATTTATGAGTAAATTGTCATCTAAGTTGGGTGTCACAGCTGGTTGTGTCGCAGTCATTCAAAGTTTGACCAGATGCCATGACTAACTCTGAAAGTGCTACTTCAGTTCCCAAAGGTAACTGTCCAAGCTTCAGGAACTGACTGCAGTGGTGTATTCAGCAAGCATACTCAATAATGTATGTAAATAACCTCAACATGTTTGTGTGTTCAGCTGGATGTAGGCCAAAATGAAATATCATAAAGATGTTCTGGCTGTATAGTACTGATTTATCAAAACTGACATGGATACATATGTTTGTGTGGTTTTGACCTCACCTTTGATTAACCTTAATCTTACACGGATGACAACCAACTTTGTTAAATCAGCAATGACCTCCCCATTTAACAGACGGCTGTTTTATGAAAGTAGATTAAATGACGTATATACAGAGGTTACATTGGATGAATATGTAGGATGTAAGAGGCACGAGCCATCATTCACAAAACTTTGTCTATTTACAATTCATGACTCCGGTCAGTTACACAAAATCACTCCATAGTATACTTCAATGCAATTAGAATTGCGAGGGCATTTTGTGTAACTGACCAGAGTCATGAATTGTAAATAGACAAAGTTTTGTGAATGATGCCTCGTGCCTCTTACATCCTACATATTCATCCAATGTAACCTCTCTAAATACTGTACGTTATTTAATCTACTTTCATAAAACAGCCGTCTGTTAAATGGGGAGGTCATTGCTGATTTAACAAAGTTGGTTAAATTCTAATTGTCTCCTCCAGTGCTGCACTGAAAGTTTTGTATTTATTTGTCAATAATATTTTGGTAACATCTCTTACTAAATTATTAACGAGCATGGAAGTATACTATGGAGTGTACTTCAGGAGTAAAAAAAATATGAAACATCAAGGGATTATTAAATAGGCCATAAATAACCAGGGATCCTGTCATAAATGTTGCCAAAAATTGTTTATCTTGATCTGCAATCATGAATTAGAGGCAGAGAGATGCGAGTCCAACAGTGACAGAGAGGAGCGTCACCTGCGTGGAGCAGGCAGGACAGTGACAGAGAGGAGCGTCACTCGCATGGAGCAG
>JAABNY020000119.1:18577936-18607973 GCA_015164015.2 Brevimyrus niger
TTATATTATATTATATTATATTATATTATATTATATTGATCTGTGTATTGAAGTAATTAACTGAAACATAATATAGCTTTTTAGTTTTTAATTTGTTTTGCTCAAAATAAAGGAGCAACTTAACTAATTTTGTATTTATTATCCAGCTCTAGTCTAGACTTCACCAAAATAATTAAATGTTAGTTAGTTTTCATTTGGGTTGTTTTTGTACTGCTTTTAAATAGAAAATTACATCCAGGAAGTGAGAAAAAAACTGCAGTCGAGGTGTCCTGAGTAAACCTGGTATAGATTAGTTCATGCTGACCTGGGGATTATATTCTTGTCTAATCCCACCTGATGGAGAATGAGTCACAAAGTTTCAGTTGTTTGGCAGACACTCAGCAGTGTGGTGTAAACAATGTATTTGTAGCTGTCTGTGTACTACTGTAGAGCATAAATAGTATGTTTAGCAGGGTGCTGATAAAATGTAACGATTTGCTGAACTTCTGCTTGAATTTCCCTATTATTTTTCAGATGTGTGGCATTATGCCACCTGTAGTTTGTTTTAGATTCTCAGGTTAATCATATTTTCAGCAAGAGGGAAGACTGGGAGGAATATTTGAATGCAAAACTGGATGCTGCACATTATTAGCAGATGATGCCAAGCTTGTACAACGTTGTGGATCAAGAATATTTGTTTATGTCGCATATAAATAAGCATCAAATTAATTGTTTATCAAATTTCACATTGTGTCGCTGGCTTGAACCTGGTTTAATCTCGATTGATCATTTTAAATTATTTTCTTTATCATGTCATAAATCCCCTGTGTACTACCGATTAATTTTTAGTAGGAAAGGTATTCATAGGTAGATTTGTTAAATTTGTGCATAAAAGGAATTTGAAATAAAATAAATAATTAGGAATTTCATAATAAGCTGTGCTTACATTAGCTGAAAGCAAAACATTAACATGTAAAAGATTGTACTGTAGTTAAACATACAATGTGGATGTCATTAGTTTTTGATAGCACAAATACTATTTTCAGGATGTTAGAAATGCAAGAATACAAGCAAAAAAATACTTTGATATGTACGAGTTTGGCTTTGTAGAGCCTTCTAGAAACTTACCAGATGTGCAGTACCAAGCAATCTGCTTGCCAAATAACTCAATCAATTCCCCAGCTACACATTCATGGTAAACAAATAGATATCAGGTGACAAAGTCTTTCTTGGTATAGACACAGGGCAGCTTCCTTGGATGAAGCTAGGGCACTCTGCCAAACTCGAGAGTCATGCTTTTTTTAACACCTCTTGGATAACCGTCCCTGGAGCTCATCATGCAAACTTACAAAAATAAGGAGAAAATGTTCCTGAGAGCAAAAGACATTGGTCTAATGTCCTTAACAAAGTTATTTCTCTTATTTTAGGTAAAATCATATATGAGTAAGGTACAGCCAGAGGGATTATTGTTATGGTCATTGTGGTTGCTTTTGTTGTTTTTGAATTCATTTAAGGAGAAGAAAACTCTTAATGGAGTAGGTTTTACAGCAGAAAGAAGATGGATTGCAAATTGCTGAATAGATTTGCTAGTGTGTAGCAGTTAATTAGAAGGGAAAAGACCATTTGAAGGTGATAAGTGGACAGATTAGATTAATCTGGGTTATTTTTACAGCCATGCCTATCAGTGATGAGGTTTGCCTTAGGAGGCGCAGTGGCAGGTAATCCCCATTAACATGTCATCCTCCAGTGATCTAAGACTCAGACTGCCACTGCAGGCATTCCTGAAGCAGCTTCTGCAAGACACACAAAATGCACTTCTGATCATGCCCGAGTGATTCTTTTGAGCTTCATGTTTAATGATTTTCAACTTTCATAAATAATTTAGTACCACAATTATCTTCACGTCATTAGCATTTTTAGCAGATGATTTTGAGAGAGGTATGCGAGACAGGATAAGAATAAACACTGTCGTTGTGGCACCTCATGGACGAGTTTAATGAAACATCGCAAATGCTGGACAGCTTGGCAGATCATAGCGTTGCTGCTGTTTTTTTCCCCTAATTTTCAGTTACCCAAAATCATTACTTTTTGACTTCAGAAATGTAACTGTTCTGGAATTTACACAGGCTACACAATTAAATATACCTTAGATAACACTTTAAATGACTTATTATTAACATTTGTATGGCTAGGTGCCATACTCAGGCTATTAAGTATAATTAAGTTGTAGAGCAGTACTGCACGTTCTCTTTCTGCTACAGAACGAGCCACCTTCTGATTATACTTCAGTAATTATAGAACTACATGCGGCAGTGAAAACACCGGGGCTCGCTTCCAGCAGAGGACACTGTGTGGTGGGGGTTTGTGTTCCCTTGCATGAGTACCAGAAAGGGGGACCCCCACAGTGACCAGAAAGGGTGGTCTGCAGTCCCCTACCAAGAACGTAGGTGGTTAAAGTCCCGTGCTTAGGTGGTTTTATTTATTTGTTTGTTTGTTTATTAAAATTGATTCTTTTTTTATTTTCTGTGCATGCTTATTTTAATTCCATTTTTCTAAAGATCTATAAAGCACTTTGTAAACCCTTGTGGTTAAAACAGTGTTATATAAAGATTGATTGATTGATTGATTGATTGAAAAACACATATTTTCTGAAATAGTTTACACTGTTTTTCATTATATAATGACTATATAATATTTTCATTATATAGTGACTTATATAGTCAGTAAAACAAACACCTATTTACCTTTATGGTTAGATACATCACTGCATTATTCATTTTTAATATAGGCTTACTACCTGTGGAAACATTTCCTGATGAAAGCGTGAGCAAAATTTACACCCCCCCTTAATATAATATGCACTTTTATGTATATTTTCATATGGTAAGAAGTCGAAAATAAATAGCACAAAATGTTACATTTCCGTGTCATTTTCTCTTATTGTACGTAAGACAAATTTCAAATGTGTTTATTTGGGCCTAGTAATGTGGAGCATTTTGCTGTGAAGGCTGCTGTCACACCTCATACGACTCACAGTGTGTTTGTTTGTTCGGACCTCATGGCACTGCCGTTGACGTATGAATACTTGCCGTAGGTCGAGGTTTGAGGCAAAATTGTGACAATTTTTCTGATGGCATATTAGCTTTATCCATCCATCCAACATAAGCATAAGGGGATAAAGACAAAGGTCAACCCTGGGCGGGACAAATATTATTGTTATCAGTTCTGAACATTGTATAATTTTTTTAACTCAGCATTAGAATTTCTTGATATTATTAGACACTTTTCAGTTCATTAAAAATATTTACTGTTGCATTAATAAGTAGTAGCTAAGTAATATCTGATAAAAAAAATATTAACAGTAGATTTGCAGTTTCTATAATAAAAAAAAGTACTCCGGTTATTTTTAAGATTTTAAAGTCTTTTAAGATTTTAATACAGATTTGTGTCGTACACACAGATTTGTGTGATTTTTAAAGGGAATTTGTTTGCTTTTAATCTCCTAAGACTGCAGATGTCATCTCAGCAGTGTCTGTGCGGTCTTTAGTGAGCCTGATGAAATGCACAGGTTGTGCAGCAACCTTCCTCAACCAGGAGTACACCTTAGGGCATCACTGTTCTTCTCAACATGGTTTGTAAAGCTGATTAACATAGTGTAAGGTCAATTTAAAGTTGACAAACGGCTGATTTCTTTAAAAGCCATTAGCCTATCCTTGTATCCTTGTATGTGTCCTTCATGAAAAGATGTTGTCTAATGCTTAATGCATATAGTTATTTCTGTTATGAAAAAAAAACATTTATGTCTTATCCTTTTTATTTGTAGAATTCGTAGAGAGTCATAAAATATTTTCTAGAACAATGTTTGTGATTACCAATGTTGAGTGTACAACTGATTGTCTTTAAGCGGACATAAAAATAATATTGATTATACACGTAGTTGTAAGAGATTGAATTCACATGGAGTAATATGCAGAAAACATTTATTCTTTTGTTTGCCGTGTTTCAAACACAACCAAGCAATGCAATACGAGCATTTCCTGCAGTGTCCAAATCTAAAAGCTCAATAATGGTGGTGGGGGGGGCGATGAAGGGCTGCCGACCTCTCCATGTGATGGGGGTGACTAAAAGCTGAGGATTTACAAAAGAGCAAACCTTTTTAGCAATCAGAGGCGTGTACACAGATATGCAAATAAAACCACCTAACATGACAGTGATAAATGTTTTACCTTTTTGTCGCAATTTTATGCTAATAATGCCATAAATTAACTACCAAATCCACGAGCTGAGTTTTAGGAGAGGAAGTAATGTATCTATATTATGGTTTTGTTGATTTGTGAAAATATGACTGCATTATTCACAACGCAGTCGATATAACAACCACTGGATTCTCTACTTCCATTGCCAAATAAGCCATGTAGGCTAAGTGTGTCATTTGCAGTACCATGCTGAGTAACAAGACACAAATAAAAGGGAAAACATACTGCATGCATGTACAGAGCATCAACATCTCTTCATCTATCTTACTATAATTAACATCGGTGTGTTAATTATTTCAAGAAAATAAAAATAACATTTCACCAGTTATTTACTCATGCGTAGATATGTAAGTAGACTGTAACGTGAACATGGTGTATCTTACTAGTAGCAGGCAGAATGCACTTTTGCCTCCAGAACTGCTTCGGAGGCGGACAGATTGTGCTTTCTGAGAATACTGTCTGCACACCGCTGGGCTGATATTTTTGCCTTATTTTGTATCCTTCTTTTTAGGTTTGACGAGAGCCAGGGGCATAGTTAGGCATGGATGGATGGGGAGGCTAAGCCTACTGGGGGGACGAATGGCAAATATATAGAAGTTTATATATATATATAAATATATATATAAATCACTTTAGGGGGGCTCTTGCCCCCCTCAAGCGTAGGCCTAGGGGCACCCCTGGGTCTGGCTATCTCCTCCGTTCGCTTATATTAACTATCCTGTTTTCACTGATAGAACTTCTGGTAAAGGGATGTTTTTTGCCTATTGTGCTACTCTGTATAAAGTCTAGACACTGTTGCGAGTGAAAATCTCAGGAGAGTGGCTCCTCTGAGACTCTCAACCCGCCACACCTGGCACCAACAATTACGCCGCGTTCAGAATCACTTAGATCACACGTTTTAGCTGTTAATGCTTAGTCAAACAGTACCTGACCCTCTTCACCCTGCCTCTATTCTGTTGTAGTCAGTGATTTACTGTTCAGAGGAGCAAAGCTGTTTGAGTTAACAAACAGGCCCTTCTAATAAGCTGCTCACTGTGTGTACCTACATTGTAGCCGCAATCTTTCTTAGCGCATAATCACTTTTGAAGTATAACCCACTTTTTGAAATAACCTCTGTGTTGAATGGTATGTGAATGTTTAGCTTGATAGAATATTATAGCTTTGAGTTACCTGCAAAAAATTAATTGTGCTTTAAATGGTCATTTCTGCTTTTGGGGCCTGGAAATGGTAAAGTATACGTATCTAATCTACATGATGAGAAGGAAATTCCAATTGCTAATCAGAGGATCGCATCTTTATATCAGGTTTAACTGCATCTGCAATATATTATTTAAATTGATATCTATTGTACATTATGGGTACTTTTATACACTACTTTGCTAAATAACCTGCTTTTCAGTGTTTTTACAGTACATAGTACAGTTACACATTATAAATTGTTTATTGATGATAGATCACAGGTGCAATTTTACGTCAAATCATATTCACACAGCTTTTTAATTTAAAATCACCTACTGGCTTATGTGAGTCATCTGTCCCTTTGGGTGAGCACAGTTTGCTGATCACATGCAGTGAGATTTGGGCTGCACTATAAAATAAATCTGACCAGCCAGCAGTTTTGTTTAATCATTGCAGGAAAGTCTTAATGATAACTTGAATGGCATTTCAAGTGACCAAGTGTTGAGTAAAAAAGGTGAATATTCCCTATAAGAGGTGGGGGGGCGATTGGATTTTTGCTTGATCATCCAGTTGACACTACAATTTAATGCCCTCCTTTTAAATATTTTACGGGTGGTAATTTCAGCTGCTATAATTAGGAGTGGTGGATGGCCTCTCAGACTTCTGTGTCGATGGCAGGACCAGGCGGCAGTGACTTGCATTAGTGTTCTCCATGTAATCCATCTCCTGTCCCCCATTACTCCATCAATGACAACAGAGGATTGATCCATTTATGAATAGGCAAACAGCTTTGCTACTATGATAAGCATATGGTTTCACGGTACAAAGTTGAATGTATTATTATTATTATTATTTATTATTATTATTATTATTATTATTAGATTCTGATGAGAGGGCCAATATATATAGAAATAAGTAAGATATTATGTATAAAAGATAAAATATATCAAATATGAATGTGAATTGTTAATTGTGATGTGCAAAAATCTTTGGTAACACCACTTGAAGCTGTCATCTATAATGCATTATAGATTCCTTCTTAGTGAATTATAATGGTCAGTATAATGATTAATAAAGCATGACAGAATCTTCTATTGACATTCATAACGCATTACAGTGTTGATTATAATACTTCATGAGTTCCAATACTTCTCCATCTGATCTACAATGCACTAGACATACCTTCCTAATGTGTTATGATTATAAGTATAAGAAAGGATGCTTTGTACTGCATTATGAAGGTGCACTATGTGGACAGAAGTATTGGGACACCAGGCCATTACACCAGCAGGAGCTTTTCTGGCATCCCATTCTAAATCCATAGGGATCAATATGGAGCTGCCCCCCCCTTTGCAGCTATAACAGCTGCCACTCTTTTGGGAAGGCTTTGTTTGCCTATTCACCCAGAAGAATGTTTGTGAGGTCAGACACTGTTGTTGGACGTGAAGGCCTGGTTAATCTCAAAGGTGTTTGGTGGGGTTGAGGTCAGGGCTCTGTGCAGGCCAGTCAAGTTCTTCCACACCAAACAGAAGTGTCTTTGTGGACCTTGCTTTGTACACTGGCGCACAGTCATGCTGGAACAGAATAGGCCCTCTTCCCCAAACGGTTCCATCAAGTTGGAAGCATAGGGTTCTCCAGAGTGTCTTAGTGTGCTAAAGCATTAAGAGATCCCTCTACTGGAACTAAGGGGCCCAGCCCGACCCCTGAAATGCAGCCCGATACCATTATCCCTCCTCCACAGAACTTTGCAGTTTGCAAAATGCAGTCAGGCAAGTAACGTTCTCCTAGCTTCTGCCAAACATACAGTAGGCTCGTCCAATAGGCTGCCAGACAGGGAAGTGTGATTTGTCACTTCATAGACACATTTCTACTTCTTCAGTAGTCCAGTGGTGGTGTGCTTTACACCACTTCATCCAAGGCTTGACACTGCGCTTGGTGATGTGAGGTTTGCGTGCAGCTGCTCGGCCATGGAAGCCCATTCCATGAAGCTCCCTGCGCACGGTTTTTGTGCTGCGGTTTATGCCAGAGGAAGTTTGGAACTCTGCAGTTATTGAATCAGCAGAGACTTTTGCACACCATGCACTTCAGCACCTGGCAACCCTGCACTGTTACTTCCACTTTGCGCCTGAGTTTCTCTTGTTCCTAAATGCTTCCACTTTGCAATAATATCACTTACAGCTGACTGTGGGATATCAGGAAAGGAACAAACTGACTAATTGCAAAGGGGGCGTCCTATGACAGCATCACATTTAAATTTACCAGTCTATTCAGAATGACCCCGTCTTTCACAAATGTTTGTACACCTGACTGCAAGGCTTGGTGCTTCATTTTACACATCTGTAGAAATGGGTCTGAATGAAGCACCTGAATTCAGTGATAAAGAGGTGTGTCGCAATATTTTTAACCATGTAGTGCATTTAGAGCGCATTAGAGATGAGAGCTTCATAAAGCCTTCCTAAAGCATGATAATGTGTTATGCCTTTCTTATTAATATTTCTAACAATGTTTACAGTATAATCCCTTAAGAATGCATTATACGGTGGTATGAATGTTCATAGATACTTATAGACATGGCATTCATTGAAAGTGTTACCAAATCTTTTTCTGTTGTCCGTTTTGTCTGTTCTCTGTTCTGTTCTGTTCTGTTCTGTTCTGTTGTCTTATGGCTGAGCACAGAACAAAACACACACACCTATTCAGTGTTATCAAATCTTATGTAATTATACCTATTTTATTATTTTAGAGCTTTGCTATTTTTCACATCAGTATAAATGGTAAATGGACTGCATTTTATATAGTGCTTTTCTACTCTTCTAAGTACTCAAAACGCTTTACAATTTATGCCTTACATTCTCCCATCCACACACACACATTCACACACCGGTGGTGGAGGCTGCCATGCAAGGCGCCAACCAGCTCACCGGGAGCAATTGGGGGTTCAGTGTCTTGCTCAAGGACACTTCGATGGGGTCAGGAGGACCCGGGGCTCGAACCTGCAACCCTCCAGTTGCCGAACGATAGCCCTACCTCCTGCGACACCATCTTCCCCCCTAAGTCCTGTTGTTTCTAACAATGCGGAAAGTGACACCATCAAGGACGACCCACAGTCCTATACATGGTCATATGGAGATGCTTCAGAAGGAAATGCACAGATTAGGGAAGAGCAGAAGTGTCTAGGTTATCACGCTCACAGGACAAAAATAGCTCCAGAGCCTGGAGGTTCAGTGTGATGAGAGAATGAGAAGCCTTCAGTGAAGTCCAGGAGAATTCACTGGCAGAATCCTTAGTGTTGAAATATGATGCTGATGCTAGCAAACAGTATGAGTGTACAGTTTATTTATCAGTCTGAAGTTCTGCCTGAGATAGAGTCTTGACTAAAAGTAAACAAACAAAACAAATCTACAAATATTTTTTTTGCTATATACTGTAGAGGTTTCTATTAAATTAAAAAGATGAAGCGACACCCACTCTAAAATACTGTATCCCTGAGTTTGTGCCAGGTATGTAGATATAACTACATTTATATAGGGACTGAGCATAGCACCCCATATTCCTGCAGAACCGCCCACTGTGTGCTGGGGCATGCAGCCTCACACCTTCCCGTATGCAGACTGCCTTAGGACGCTCCCCTCTCACACTCACCAAGCTGCCTGAGGGAGAGCAGTTGGTCCATTTTTCCATGGGCAAACCAGAGGCTCTATCATGTAGCATAAATACTCGATGTTACCATCAGGTGGCATCACCTCCACCTTCACCCAATAGTTGGCACTTGTCATCTGGTCCCGCTTTTTCACAATTGGGGCCAACATCCCGTTTCTAGTCCCAATGACATCACCCCAAACAACATCCTGCACCTTCACAATCTCCATGTTATAATAGATAATGTTATCTATCCCAGTAGCCATAAACACCAGGGGTGGGGAACCTGATCCATGGAGGGCCGGTGCGGGTTTTTGGGATGGCCTCTCCATCAGCCAGTAATAAAGCAGTGGTTCTCAACGCCAATCGCACCCACACCGACCCTCCATGGATCAGGTTCCCCACCCCTGCTTTACACCATGGAGGTCTCCCCCACCACCTTCAACTGCAGTATTAGGTTCTAGGAGTTTTCAGCATGGCCTCTTGAATAGAGGACCTTCCCGCCAGGTTAAGGCATTTCTCAGAGTGTTTTTTTTTAAGATATGGCCAGACAGTATGGCCAATGTCAACACTCTACCATTGCTGTGGAAGAACCCCTGAATAAGGTCTGACCTCCCCCTTATGAACCTCGGAATACTTTGCTAAAACATCTTTGGCCATGCAATAGTCCCTCCTAACGGCCTCTTCAAACTCGGCCTGAGTATGATTTTCACCTCCGCGACCTTCCTGGTTTATCGCTCCCTTTTAACTTCCTCCAAAGACCGCTGAGTAACGTTCGTCCTGAAGACTTTCAGGAGCTTGACAGCTTCCCCCTACCACCGGTGTCCATCAGCGCTTTCGAGGGTTGGCACCATTACGGGCACTGTCCGCTTTCTGACCCCAGCTCTTTTTCAATACAGTGGCCTAGGGAGCGTCCCTGCCCTCGCTCAGCATGCAAGAAGTTGAATTTATTTCGTATGGAAGCTTCACCCAGACCTTCTCAGCAAATCCTGAGTGTGCCTCTGGGGCTCGCTGCCCCGTCGCGTCTCCGCTCCATGCGGCAAATCTAACTCAACTCAAAGTGTCTATCAGCTGACAGCCCCGCCACTCTTTTAGCCTGGTTGAGAAGACCCTTTACCCAGCGCTTATGCAAAATATTGCCTGTCAGATTCATGTAAAGTATTGGTTGATGGTAAAATTTATACTGTGTGACGTGTGACATGAATGATGACGAGTCTTCTGAAAGAGGGAATTTGCCTGTTATGCCAAGTGTGATTGCAACCAGGCTATTTCTGGGACCTGGGTAGTCTGTATGATTAGTGCTTATTTCCCTCAAAGTTCTTGGGAAGTGTGAGGTATTTGGTGTTGAGCTAAAAAAACATTAATATGGAAGGTTTTGGGACAGCAGATTTCAGTATGTCAACAAAGCATTTTTTTATTTTTCATTATGTCTGATGCTGGAATAGGATATTTTTTGGGTTAATCACATGATTTTAAAGTAATGAAAACGGGGGAGTTTAAACACCACGGAATGCCCTCTGGTGTATAAGTGCATCAGTCATCTAGTAATGCTTGTATAAATGCATGTCATTTCACTTTGCCCATAATAATAATAATGCGAATTATTATTGTAAAATGGTACATTGTAAAACTTGTTTTTGCATCATCTCACATTACTCATATAAATTCAGATTAGTAATGTTGAAAATAAGTTGACAGAAATGTGATATTGGATGATATGTGTTATATTACAACCACGCTGTCAACTCTATGTTTTAAGATTTTTTTTGGATAAACATAAAGCATGTTCAGGGTTATTGCCATTACATACATGCATAGAGCAAAAGGTTGGAGTAAAGAACAGATTTAATTCCAGTCCAACACAGTTACCCACCCATACAGATGTGTGGGGAGATCAAAGCCACCATTTTGGACTGTGGGAGAGTAAGCATGTTACACCATGAGAATGTGCAAACTGCACACGCATATAGCAAAAGCAGGGGTCCAGACCCCAACCCTGCATAGAGCCACTGCTGTCCTGCACAGAATATGTGCATATTAAAATAAGTTTAGTCAGGCAGGTAGCTACTAGCATTAGCATTCAGATCAAATGAGAGTTAAACTTACGATTATTTCTGACCGAGCAAAACCAAAATATTCCCCTATACGATAATTTTTAGAACAATTATGTAATATCATGCTAATGAATGGCAGTAATTAAAAGTATGTTCAAATTAAATAACAGGTATATCACTTTCCTACTGATGACAATTCCAGCTAAAAATAACACAGCACCTGCTGTTGCAGTGGTAAAATAGACCTGAAATACAAAACCATTTCCCCCCATGTGCAAAGTGCACATTCTTGACTATTCCATTGTATTCTCACTGGGATCCACAGGAAAACTGCAGTTCTGTAAAACATTAGCAATTATAATGGGAATGGGGGTAAGCTTTCAATATTGCAGCAATGTGGAGGAATTTTTTTCCTTATTATGATGTGCTTTCCATAAGGCATTGTAAAGCTGCAATACGTACAGTACACTAAAGAGGAATAAGAGACTTCCAGTTAGGATGCACTGAAATAGCTGTCCTTTGAGCCAGCTGCTAATTTTAGATGTCCTGCACTATATCTCTCCATAGATTAATGGAGCTAAAACTCCTATCTTCACTGTTCTCCTCCAGCTTCTTCTGTACTTGTTCCATTGGTGTGTTAGTCATTGCCATAATATTAAGAAGAAGTGGTTAGGTTGAAAAAAAAATGACAAAATAATGATTACGAATGATTAAATAATTAAGTCAGGCTGATTGGGGGAACTGATTATGGGCAAATTCATCCCCTTGCTGCTGTTTTCTTCTCTGCGTTTCTTGACTCCCGCCTAAAATGCACATTTGCACACACATCTGTGCTTTTTCTCACAATGTTTTTTATCCATCTCACCAGGCAGAATTTTTCAGCGTTATACTGCATAATCGCCATATCTCATAGGACAGAGTTGATTACTTTTTAATTTTATTTGTTGTAAATCAGATTGTTGTTGCCGTGTAGTAAAGAGAGAAAAGAGAAGGTTATTGCTAGATCAGTGCACTGGTAATCATAACACCTCACACCCTAAATAATGGCACAAACGACACACATTTCTTATACCTTACATTGTTCTCTCGCACATGATTTATAAGATCCTCCATATTTATAGAAATGTTAAAGAAATATTCTAAATTTGTGGAAGTGTATAACAATAATAATGCTTATATTTTACTATTTACTTATTTATGTTGGTCTATCACACTCATAGTTCACGGCAAATTAACAATGGTAGCTTGTCACAATTAGAGAATTAAATATTAAATATTAAGGAAATAAAATTTGAACTGGATGTTGTGAACAAGAATATAATGGAAACTGCAAGTCCACACCTGGCAATTTTCATTTTATAGACAGCATAAGAAACAGCTGATATCATGTTTCTATGCCTTCCACAAACTACCAAAAACCAAGCATTGTAACTGATTAGATCTTTATTCATGTAGTGTATACTTCACCCAGAATGTGCATGTCCAAAATAATAATGAGATTTAATTAAATTTTATTAATTTTACAGATATCTTGGTCACATAATATCTTGCACAGAAACTATCAATATACCCATAACGTTTGTTTCTTAAGCACTATAAAACATTAAAAAGAAGTAGAAACATCAGTGAATTTTTTTTTTCTTATGAATGCCTTTAGCCCATTTCATAATTTTTCAAGATACAAATAGAAAATGAAATAAAACTTAACAGTATTTTAAAGTTGAACACACATTGACTCCGAGCACTAACCGATTCGTCCCTGGTGTCTCCACAGATTTTCCATATGACCTACGACCTGGCGAGTGCCGTGGTAAGAATATTTAATCTCATTGGAATGATGCTTCTTCTTTGCCACTGGGACGGTTGTCTGCAGTTCCTGGTTCCCCTTCTCCAAGATTTCCCGCCTGATTGTTGGGTGTCGCTAAATGGTATGGTTGTAAGTATTGTACATTTTTCATGGTGTTTGTTTGTTTTTTTCCACCTTTTCACATTTTAGAGTTCTGTCCTGTATGTCTTAGTGTGTCCTATTTTTATAGCTTTCAAAACATGAAGTGCTAAGGGAAAATTTGGAGATAGGTGACTAGGTGATTGTTTCATCTATTTTATCTTATATGCTTATTGTGCTTTGAGAGTTAGAATTTCTGTTAAGCAAAACATATTGTATTTTATTATAAATTGGTACCGTGTGTAAAAGCAAGACATGATTCTGGTGAATGAACAGACCATGACATGGGAATGGATGGAAGGTCTAGTGACTTTATCTTTATATTCCAGGGAATATTTGCCACCCAATCCCCCCCCCCACACACACACACACACATATTTCACACACGGATAACAAGCAGGAAGCATTCTCTTCTCACACCAACATCAACTGCTCACATCAGAATGGCATTGACTTTCAAATAGCTACATAATTCAATTCATTTTGACATATCTGTTGTTCGCAATGCTGACAATAAGTATGCTAACATTTGAGGATCCAGTCTTAAAAAATGTATTATTATTATTATTATTATTATTATTATATTGAGATCAATATTGCATACATAACGCCAGCAACAGTAATGCTAGTTATTATTAATTTTTTATTAATAATAAATAATAATAAAATATATTATGCATATTTTTCAACCCATTTTTCATTGAATGCATTGTGTGGGAGACATGAGATCACAGCATTTATCAACCTTTTTAACAATACATATGTGTGTGTGTGTGTGTATACACACACACACACACACACACAAAATAGAAAGTAATGAAAAATATTTTTTTAAGAAATTGACCCCTGTCACTCTTTAATACTTGTTTTTTCTTGTTACCTTGGACAAAGTTTAGAGAAATTAACTCCTACAGTGGACTTCTAAAAATAGAGATGTCTGATTTCAGTTCCCTCTTTAAGAAATTGATGGTGTGTCAGTTTGACTCCAAAGTTCAGGGGAAATCAATCAGATGTGGTTTGTTTAGACGCTGGTGTCCCTCCATGATAGCAGGAGTGACTTAAATTAATTTTAATTTAGGTGAATATCTTCCCCCTCGCACACAAACTGTGACAAAATGCAAGACCTTCTAAATTTACTGCTTTAGAAATACAAAGTGTTCATACCTTTTCATTAGAGAAGTACAAAACGATATTTGTATTTGTATAAAACAATAAGAACATATGTCATACTTAAATAAATAAATATCTATAAATAAGTGTAACTGAGCAAACTCAATTTAAAACAACTTGATCTGAAAAAAACAAATTTGATATGTAAACAACAAATGTGTCAAACACCTTACTTTGAGTCCTAATTTTTATATTTCTCATAAGTTACATGCATTTGAATCTATTTGAGCTATAAAATAAGAATAATAACTAAGGGTTTAAAGATACATCGATGCATCATGATGACTTGATTATTAAGGTTGTGATTCAACTGCCTTGGTCTGTAGCATCAGAATCAATTATAATCGATTATAATCAGCAAGGTCCTTCTTAAAGATACTCCTGCTGTGTGAAGATATGGTGCTTCTCACGCTCAACCATCCTGGTTCATCACCAGTACGTGGTGACGGCGACTGTGCCATAGATGTGCAAAGCAGCAGCATTGGAACATGAATTTATGAAACGCAGAATGCAGGGTGGGAGGGCTTTTTAATATTTATAAAGGAATCACTGCTTGATGATCACAATGCTCTGCAGTGCAGAAAAGTCATACCATACAAGCTGTGGTAGTAGTGGTCAAGACACTGAGGAGACTAACTAAGTAAAAAATAAACTTAGAGATGCACATGTCTGTTAACATATTGTTTTCAGCTGGTATTCAAAAGTTAAAACATACTGTAAAGATATCGGCATGGGTCCTATATATAAGTCTTGAATGATATTTCTAGCCAATATGTAAGCCTCAGTATTAAAATAGCAGTAACTGAGCTAAAGACAAAAGTTATAAAATAATGGATAATATGAGCAATTTTAGCTGCTTACTCACCACTCAGAAGTAGCCTCAAAGTATTGGCTCGCAGCATTTTATAATTCATTATTTAATCTGGCCCATTGCTCAATTTTTCATTTTTGCTCAGAATAAATAAGTGTAACGTCATTCCGCTAATCTGCGCCAACAAGCTTAGCAATATTCACCATCAGCAAATTTCCACATTGATGGACCACTAGTCAGCCAATGTGAAAACAACCAATCAGGTAGCGCTTCCTTCATGTGTTTGTTTTCATGTGTACAGTTCAGTAGTTAGCCTTTTTGACAGTTTACAGTGACTTATTCTCCCTGTTTCATAATAACAATAAAAAATATTTTCTGAGGTTATACTTTTTGTATTCCATTAGTAGTTGTCACGTTTTTATGGTCATATTTGTGATTTATTTTTTTAAGCAAAGTTAAATAAGGTATCAAAATAATGAAATAATTTATTAATCAAAACAATTCTTCTTCTTAAGGATTTCCTATGCACCAAATGGTTCCTTAAATAATTGTAATTGAATCGACTTGACAGCAAAGATTTACACCTCTACTAACAAACCCTCTTTTCTGCTGTACAGTAATGCATGAAAGATGAATAGTCACTATATTGGAGTGTTAGAGGTCTGTGTCCGTGTTTGAAGGTTGTGGGTTTGAATCCTGTGGCCAGTGGAGTATTCATGTTACCATGGGAACTTTGGACAAAGCCCTTAGCCCTTAAATGGCTCACCTTGTACTCTGATCTCCAAGGATCATTCACAGGTGTATATGCTTTTGTGTGTGAGTCATATAGGGGTGCTGGACTCTGGCTGACCCTGCACTAGGGGTCCATTACCATTGATAGTCTGCAGAGTTCATTTGACTTCCTCTGTCGGCCCCCGGAGGATGGGCTGCCCCTTTGAGTCTGGTTCCTCCCAAGGATTCTTCCTACTAGGGAATTTTTCTTTGTTACTGTCACCTCTGGCTTGCTCACTGGGGGCTTTGAGACAATGTGATGTGAAAATGCGCTATACAAATATAACTGAATTGAAACATTGAAAAAAATCTTCTTGGTGGTGGAAAGCTTTGATTTTTGATGTCTTTTGATGTAGGTTACTATAATTACAAATGTTACAATATGTTACAAAATGGTATAACATTTGTTACTGCTAATACATTGGCCTTGGTTTGCACAGGGGTACAGTGGTGCAGTGGTTAGTACTGTTGCCTCACACCTCTGGAACCCAGGTTTCAGTCTCCGCCAGGGTTCCATGTGTGTGAAAGTTTGCATGTTCTCCCTGTGCTGACATTGGGGGGGTTTCTTTTGGGTGCTTTGTTCCCCCCCCACACAGTCCAAAAACATGCTGAGGTTAATTGGAGTTGCCAAATTGCATGTATGTGTCCATATGTAAGTGAATAGTTTGTGAGTGTGCCCTGTGACGGGTTGGAAAAGTGGTTTCAGGAAATGGATGGATGATGCACATGGGCTGATTTTGTCCTACGCTGTAGTGACAACGCTAAATGGATAATGAAGTCTAGTACCATTGATAGTTTGTGGAGAATGTTATTTATTTAGTTTATCTTTATTATACAAATTTCAGTTTCAAGTTGTCAGTTCAGACTGAATTTTTATACCCTGCTTTTTCTCAGCAGTATGCATAGTGTATACCGTAAAGGTGGTAATTTTGATATGCATGACACGGGCTACATTTTTAGTTCCAAATCTTGAATTGCTAAAAAGCTGATATTGCTGTAGGTACTGGAGCTTGTACTGAACTGTCTTATGTTAATCGTTTTTGTTTTAGGGTTTATTTGCTGAGTTGAGCTTAATTAAGGCTCTTTAAAGTGAGAAGATAATTTTTACTTTTAAGGTAGACCTGAACTGCTCAAGAGGAATCATACTAAAAACAACAAACAAGCAAAGCAAGATTCGCTTCTCTTCAGCAAAAAGTTTTTCTAATTAAATGCAATGTCACTTTCAAAATTCCGATAACTCTTCAAAATCAGAATCAGAATCTCGTTTATTTGGCCAAGTATGTTCATACATACAAGTGGATTATCACTGATTGTATGCAGATGCATACGCAGATAAGAGAAGACGTCAGTGCAAAAACTGCTAATATAAATACAACATGTACAAAACAATACAGTAAATACAGTGAGTTACTGTGTTTACAGCAATGAGGTATTACAATGCATATTGAATCAGCAAAGAATTATATAATATGAAATTGCGAGATTTTCACCCCAAATGCATTTTGACCTCAAAACCTGATGTATGTGCAAATGACTTGATTTATTCACAGAATGAATAAAATGCCTGCATTCTGTTCTATTCTACATCAAAATGTCACATAGAAATAGATGACCTGGGTCGCAGTAAATGTAAGAGGTGGCATTTATATTGCAAACAGAAATGAACTACATTGATTTTTTTATATCACTTTATCAATGCATTTGATCCATTATTTTTGCATTTTAATAATAAAAATCAATATATTGTCATCAGATTGTTGACATTTGCCATCTAAATGAATAGATAGTTTAAAGCCAACAACAGCCTTGAAGGGATAGACCATAAGGGGGGAAAATACATTATTGTAATGAATGAGTCCAATGATCCAAGAGCAGAGCAATTCCTTTACTGGGACAGCTCATCAATACCAAAACGTAATCCACTATTGTTACACAAAAGGGCAGGCTAGGGTCAGACAAGTCTGGTACACAAGTCCAAATAAAAATATGGTCAATAGCGCAGGCAAAACCTAAATATGATAGTCAGACACAATCAGGTGTATCAAAAGACACAAGTGGGGCTCGTCTAACCCTTTCCGGGGCCATAATAAAATTTTGATTAACCTGGTTGTCACCTGTCATCTTTCTTCCCATTCTGACCAGGGAGGGGTCCCTGGTGGGATCTAAGCAGCGTCCTAGTTCAGTTATGCCTTGGACAGACCCTGGAGACAGACAACAGGTGTGACTAACATTCTAATATTCTGGTGAGGCATAAGGCAGGGCATGGTTCCGCCTGGCTTAGGTGCAGGGAGTATTGACTGGCGAAAGGTGTTATAGTACCCAACACCCTGGAACGATACCCAGGTGGGTGACAACAAGGGCAGAGAGCAGGGGGATCTGGAAGGGCACGATGGAAGTGCTTGTTCAGGTAGTGGCTGGGGATGTCATGTTCTGGAACCCAGGAATATATCCCTCCCAGTTAACTAAATATGCCAGCGGCCCCCTGCGGTGTATGGAGTCCAATAAGACATGGAATGAATATGCTGGTTCTCTACCAGGCTCCGAAAGAGGAAGAGAGGCACAGCAGGAGTAGAGGTCAGGATCACGGGACTGTAAAAAAAAACAGGCTTCGGCGGGGAGAACTGGTGATTTTTGACGCCTGGGTAGTATCTCTAAGTGATAGAAAACTGGGTTAATGCGTTTAATCAGTAGGCACGCTTTGACCAGAATGGAACAAGTCGGATGGCACCAACTCTCAGATCTTCGAAGTTGAAAATGGGCTGGTTCCCAGACTTATCCACTCTGACAAAACTATTAATACTCCACTAAAACCTTTCTGATTCCATTTTCCAAGGAAACAATGCATGGGTCCTCACAAAATGCTGTTTACATCTAAATTGTAAATTGTTGTCCTGATGTGAACTATACGTTTAAAACAATGTCCTCAGGAATTCTGTACAACCTAAAAACCTGATTGAATAAACATTTTCTGAGCTCCATGGCAGAGGACAAACTATGTAGAGAAATAAGACGACACATTTTCGAAAACCAGTCCACAGCTACTCTATTACACTGAAGCTGTGATATAAGGTTTGTAATAAAAATAAAGGTAGAGAACTGACCTCTTAGAGGGCAGGAGAAGACATGGTGTCAGACTTCATCAGGAATTGATTTATCTGTAAAGATCTGAATGGTCTAATTCTGGGGTCTCCAACTCCAGTCCCGGAGAGCTACTATCCAGTAGGTTTTCAATCCTACCTAGCTTCTGATGAGCCACACCTGTTCTCAGGTAAATTTCAGGGCCAGGTGTGGCTCATCAGAAGCCAAGCAATATAGAAAATCTACTGGATAGTAGCTCTCCAGGACAGGAGTTGGAGACCCCTAGTCTAATTAATGAAGCACTGAAACACAAAAGGAGCATGTTCAGTCCCAAATGGCAGTCTGATAATCTGTATTGCTTCTTGGGGGGGGCACAAGTACTTACTGATGCCCCCCTCTCCTTTGGGGGGCACACAGTACACTCCAACTAGTGATGTATAGGTTTCCCACAATATAAACACATTGAAAAGGATTCTCAGCCCAGTTGAACTGGTTCAGGGTCAAAGAAGGCTAGAAATGGGAAACAGCAACAGGCCTATGAATAGTGGGTGAAATGGGTCTGACTTTCCATTGCTCAAGAAGAAGACTGTCAATGGAGAAGGACTTATGAATGTATTGATCCAAACTGGAGATGGAGTGAAGTTCTGAATTTAAACCATGGTCATGTGCTGTTAATAAAGCTGCCTCAGTCCGATAACTACCCTCAGCCAGTGTGCAAAATTCAAGGGCGTTCTCAGCCACAGAATGATTTTCTTGATGAATGTCACAGAGTAGATGTACTGTGTTCCTGCCTGCAGCCAGATGATTAAACAGTTGGTGAAACAGTGTGAGAAATTGACTCTCTGAATTAAAAAGAGGGTTATTCTGATGCCAGGAAGCCTTTGCGTACTCCAGAGCTCTACCAATCAATAGAGAAATGAAAATGAATCTTGTGGTCTCAGATGGAAACTTCTCTGGGTAAAGGGTCATATATAGGGAACACTGCGTCAGTAGCTCATTACATTGGGGTTGCCATCATACCTCTCAGGTGTGACAGTTCCAGTTTATGGCTGGAAAATACTTTTAGGGGGGCTTGAAAGACCAGCTAATGTGTCTGATGATATTTCACGGGGGTTGCGGGAATCAGTGGTGAGTGGAACGTCTGAAAAAGGTGAGTGAATATTTTCACTTGGTCTGGCCACTCTTCCTGGAGCTCTTCTGTATCTGTCAGGATGGGCTATTCTGTACTTAATCGACGCAGCGATCGATGTGCAGAGCAAATCTTTTACTGGCACATCAAGGTTCATCAACAGTCATTATTCTGAAGGGCAGGTTATGGTCAGAAAACCAGTCAGATTTCAAGCCTAGATCAGCATTCCGAAAAACAGGGTCAATGCACCAGAGAAAAATCAGAGGACCACAATAGGCAACCAGCACAGGCACAATACTTCACAAAACCTTATATTACTGTTGACCTAATTAGGAGATAAAGTAATAGGGGTGCCTAATACACAGGTGAGGCAGTGTGTGGTCTGGCAGGGTGTAGTCTGACGGGGCTACACATGGTTGCAAGGAGTGTTGATTACTGGCAGGTGTTAAAACACGGGAAGTGATGCAATGGTTTGTAGAATATCAACAGGGAATATAGGAAATCATGCAATTTAGTCCAGATATTATACCATTCTTTCATAACTTAACCCATAAAGTTAAGAGTACATAGGTTAAGTAGGTGCTTTATTTTAAGAAACCATATGTCAGGTATGCAAACAGGCATGGAAAAGACAATCAATTAATTGAAATTTTTGCTTCACGTAGTTCATTAATAACTAACTAACCTAAAAATAGGTTAATATAATTTACAAATGCTTCACATGATTTATTGCGCTTCATTATCTACTTGCATTGATATTCCTTGTGTCTTGATGTATTTATTGCTTTGACCACGATTTCATAGCGTTCATAATAAAGAACTGTGACTGAACAAGGCACTTGTATTTGGTGACATCACAAGACTGTGATGTGTCTGACAAAGCAATGCAGTATGCATCATTCAGGTTAGTGTAGGCAAGTCGAAGGTCCTGCCTTCCATTGTCTTGTCCTTCACATTCTGTGCACAGTTGCTCGGAGCATGGAGTGTTGAAAGTTAGCAGTGATCTCCATTAATGCATTGGAGTGTCGTCTTTGAAAATGTATGACAGACGAGTGAATGACCTCATAGAGCATCTGTGTCAGCTCTGTCTAACAATTTAATCTGAAATTAAATGGGAAAAATGAGAGTCAAGTATGGTACAGTTTTAGGCACATCTTTGTAATAATCAGTGTTCTGCTCCATGTGTCAGTGCTGAGGATCTGAAATCATATAAATAACATTCTTTTTTTATGCAGCCCTAAAGTATCACATTGTATTGAATTTTTAAAACATTCACATTTATCCTCACAGTTTTTTCCAAAATATAAATATTTACATTAAATATCTTTAAACTAGTTCATAAGCAAGTAGTCCCTTATGCTCCTCATCCTGTTGCAGATTGACATAACAGTATTTCAATAAACAGACTCAAATCCATGATTCTGGCTCACAGGGACAATAATGTTACATACTGAGCTAGCTAGCACACCATTGACCTCACATCGAGCTAGCTAGCACACCATTTACCTCACATTGAGCTAGCTAGTGTACCATTCACCCCAAGTCGAGCTAGCTAGCATACCATTCACCTCACATTGAGCTAGCTAGCGCACCATTCACCTCACATCGAGCTACCTAGCGCACCATTCATCTCACATCAAGCTAGCTAGCACACCATTCACCTCTCATCGAGCTAGCTAGCACACCATTCACCTCACATCAAGCTAGCTAGCACACCATTCACCTCACATCGAGCTAGCTAGCACACCATTCACCTCACATCCAGCTAGCTAGTGCACCATTCACCCCATGTCGAGCTAGCTGGCGCACAATTCACCTCACATTGAGCTAGCTAGCACACCATTCATCTCACATTGCTGGAGAGAGGGGCTTTGACTCCCCCCTAACCCCCAAGAAAGTTGAGTAGTCGGCGTCTGAATTTCCCATAATTTCCTCATACTTTGTGAGTGTGTATGTCCTGTGATGGACAGGAATCCTGTATATCCAGTATACTTTATATAATCTATGTATCTTATATAATTCCCCACCCCCCTGACTAGGATATGAGGTTAGAAGATGGGTAGGCGTGTGTATAATCAGATTTGTGAGGGTATATGCAAGAAAAACGTGATTTGATGTTTGTCCAGATCAATCAATAACTATTTGATACTAGAAAGAAAAAGGGAATCAAAGAATCACATGAGAATAATTGCACATTATCCAAGGCCTAGTATGACATAGTCTTGCCTTTCAGTGTTTAACATGATTATTAACTGGCCAGATATATAAATGAAATAATCTGCATCCATTTAGGAATCAGTCATTGTAATCACCAGAAATGTCAGATTTAAGTAGATTTTAGAAAATTTCCTTTTACCTTTTCTAATTTTATTACCTTTTACAGACCCATGAGCTATTGTGTAGCTTTACAAAAACAATCAATGTAATGTTTTTAACCTCTGGCATTTATGGACATCTTAAAGAATAAACTCTGATGGTAATACTCTGAACAGAAATAACCGTGTAAGCTAAATTAAAGCAGATGAAATCCCTGCTTTTCTGTGAACATGCTTCAGATCAAATACTAAATTTGTCCTCTGGCATGTTCTCTAAATACAGTGTCTCATCTGCAGAAGCTTTGAAAATCACTGTTAACCACAAAACAAGTTCATGTCAAACGGATTTAATACATTGCAAGATTATAAAATTATGCTAACTGGAATGTGACAATGTATTTTGCTATTTTACAACCAATTCCAGAATTTTCAAAATACACTGACATATATCTTTATGTTTTTTTTTTTGTTTTTGGTAGCATTTTTTCGTAATTAGTAATTTATCATACAAGCATCATATTTCATTATATTTTATTAGACTTTGTCTAACAATATAAAAAGTGTATTGCTTACATCTCATAGGATCCTATGTAACATGGCTCCTTAATAGCTTGACAAACAGAATGTCAATTGGCTTTGTCTATTATATTTCTTTCAGATGGTATATAGATATAACTATATCAGAAATTGTGGGTGAGGAAAATGTGCCTCTTTTGCTAGTACATGACTCCACACGGCCTTTATTTGTAGGATCTCTGACTTCTATAAAATCATGAAGAGTATGAGGAAGATCATTGAAATACCAGTGTCATCTACTAAACCCTCTTAAATATGCATTCTGCATCATGTCTCTCTTAACCAGATAGCAACCACATAAATGATTAATAAGGACGGTCGTTGTGTGCATTGTGCAGCAATTATGCATCATCAGATCCAGGTGGGGTATGTGGTGCTTATTGCATTTCGATTGTTTTTTCTGCTCATCGCTGAAAATTAGATTTTATAGAAAAACAATGTTCAGCTTTTCCTTTTCTGATTTAGTAGCAGGTATCGGGGATAAAAAGCTGGATTCTAGCTGATGTAAGAGGTCACATCTTTCAGGATTGGGGGGGGGGGATTTTTGTGTACATGTCTGCATGTCTGAGGTTTGTGTAAAGGGCAATAAGTGTCAGTGCATATTCAGCAGTACCTGTACTAGAAGGGCTTTGACAGGCGCTTCGACTGGTTCTGTGCCAATTCAAGCAGATAAGTACTATATCTGGTCTATTATAACAGTGTTTCCCAGTCCGGTCCTTGGGCACCCACAGACAGTCCATGTTTTTGCTCCCTCCCAGATTGGGAAATACACTGCATTATCCAAATCAAAAGGAAAATGTAAAGGGTGACATGACAAGACAAAAACCCTGTCAACTAGAATTAATGGCTGCTGTGAAGTCAGGTAATAGGTAACTTATTGTGTTTTTAACAAAAGAAAGAGAAAATATCAATTTAACTGTGATTGTTTGTAGTACCTGGCTGACTGATGGCCACTAAACAAGTGAAATTTTATACACAGCCTGTTTACCTTTATCATCACAAACAGAAGGCAAGTTTTCTAGTTTATTGTCTGCAAATTCAATTATTATGGTTTGGCATTGTGAATTTGATTATTATTATTATTATTATTATTATTATTATTATTATTATTATTATTATTATTATTATTATATCAGTGAAAATAATATTAATATTGATAATTAGCTAATGTGAAGGAGACACCATTATAGAACAAATCTATAAGATGCTAGGCTTTAGTACCAGGAAATACTTTATATGTACAACCTTTGTTAACCTAGTACTGTACACTGACAAACTGTGTAAGCATTTTTGCATATGTATTATTTGCTTACTATTTATCTATATATTTAGGGGTATGCACAAATGTTTGCATTCACATTAGGTAAGATAAGATTGACAACTGTGTTTGATTTATTTTTTTCAATCTCTGGTATCCCATATAGTCGATATAAATCAACAAAAATCACGTAGGCATAATCAGAGGTGGAGATTTCAGGTCAAATCCAGATCAAGATTTTGTTTCAACCAAGCAGTTGAGTACTCTCGGAGTGTGAGTCTTTATACTCAACTGGGTGGTTGAAGCAAAATCCCGGTCTGTACTCTCTGGACCTGAAATCTCCACCTGAGGGCATAATTCACCCAAGCCATTTTGTTTTTGTCCAGTACAAAATCCATGTGTCCAGGGGAAGCTATGAATCAGCTGTCTAAAATGAATGAATGTTAGTGGTGTTTATCAAAGCTTATAACCATTAATTGCTTTGTACGTGCCAGAGAAATAAATAATAAAAAGAAAACAAAGATTTATTTTATGGACAGAAAGCTCTCAAGCTTGAAGGGTATGTCGGCAGGATGTTTTTTGGGTGGTGCAGTGATCCATCAGAAGGCCTCGTCTCGGAGGTCGCACCCGATAACCTCCTACCTCTACTTCTGTCTCTCTTCCAGAACGACTCCTGGGGGAAGCAATACTCATACGCCCTCTTTAAAGCGATGAGCCACATGCTCTGCATCGGCTATGGGGCCCGGGCACCAGTCAGCATGTCTGACCTGTGGATCACCATGCTCAGCATGATCGTGGGAGCCACCTGCTACGCCATGTTTGTCGGCCATGCCACGGCCCTCATCCAGTCCCTGGACTCGTCTCGAAGGCAGTATCAAGAGAAGGTGAACCTCGCACCTCGTTTGTACCTTCCATACTTGTTTTTAGATGTATTGTTCTCACACACAGCAATATACCGTTTCTGAAAGAATTTCAGCTAGTATTTGACGTGAATAAAATCTGTTTCGCTGCTTTTTACGCACAGGATTATCTAGGCACAGCTATTGTTGATTATCTTACACCTGAAAACGTTTGTGACAGACAAGTGATGTTATCGGCTGAATTTAGGGTATACCAAACTGAAGGTATCAAATCGACAGTCCTTCCCTTTGTGTGAAACAGATTCTGGGCAGCATCCATTAAATGCGTTGCTGTTTTGCTGAGGGAGTTTTATAGATAGATTTACAATCATCGCCATCATATATTGTTTTAGCACTGAAGCCTTTTGTGTAGGTTCTTTAAAAGCAATAAGACAATGATGTTTTATAACTGTTTGCGTAGTAGATAAAAATTGGTTACTTGCCACATTTGAGTTTGGCACAAAAATCTGAACTATTAAGCCTTTTACGAATAAGGCAAGATTGTCTGTAATTCTGCCTTATGTTAAAGCTGATTAACCTTGTACATTTTAATTAGACATGACATACTAGAAGAGCCTTTATGTTATGCAGAGATGATCATTTCTGTGTCCCGTTGAATGTTTGGTTGCTTCTTCAGCATCAGAAAAGCACAGGATCTGTAGTTTTAATCCCCTGCTGAAATCATCTCCACAGCTGCAACAGAAGCATCTCTGAAAGCGTCGTAGATACGTTCCAGAGACATGCTGGATTCGTGACAGCTGCTCAGGCTCAGGCCAACAGTGATTTAAATATGTCCCATATGCAAATGATCAAGACGGCACTTTCAGTGACTGAATTAATATTCATTCATGCATATTCTAAATTGCATTTGCTTTCTTATTTATGCCATGTCATACTCTTTGACTTATGTGTGTATTAAAATAGAACAGTTTTTGGAATAGCTGACTGACCCACACAGTTAAGGCACTGAATTTGAGCTATGTGCCTGAGGGCCTAAATTCTACCTATTGATTGACAGTAGGGAAAATAAAGTCAGCTGAGGAACCATTATTGCCTCCTACAGGCAAGGCAGGGAGCATCATATTTCCAGTTTATGCTGTGACTGCTACACCTACTGATGCTCCAGTTAGTAGGACCTGTTTTTCAAATTATTAAAAAAAGAGAGAGAAATCAGGTTGAAGGAGGGCAGGGTTCCTGGGGTTGTTGTAGAATTTGAGCTAAACTAAGGGTAAAACAAGTTATTCTTATGTAGGTATGTATGTATCCTCCTCTTAAGCAGGGGGCACCCTGGATGAGATGACATGGCACGGCCTACACACTCACACGCTGGATTATACACTCCGGGCAGTTCAGCGGCTTAGGGGAAACCCATGTAGGACGGGGAAAACACACTATCTCTACACTCCCCAGAGAAGTGGGATTTACACCCCCTGCATTCGAGATGCCCCACTTTCCTCTGGGTACTTTGGTCTCGTCCCACAACCCAAAAACATGCAGTCAAGCGGATCTGCATTCCATCCAGGCGCTACCTCTGCTATGTGCTGCTTGCGAATAGCTGCAGGCCCCAGGGTCTCAGTGCCGGGCAAGTGGTTCTAAGGTGGTTGAATGCAAAACACACTGTTAATACATGCCAGAGGATGCTCAAGTGATGAATGAAAAGAAAAGCTGCTCCTGTTTTCAGAATCATATTCTTATCACTTGTTATCAGATTAGTTTCCATCACATGGTTATCATGGCCAATGTAGATAAAGCATCTTACAACAAAAATAGCAACGTTTAAAACAAAGGACTTTTATTAACCCATTTTTTAAATGCAAAAAGTACAAAATCATGTAGTTACTTTCCAGTGAGAATTTGCATGCCAAATCTTTGTTTCAGGCGGTGGTTGTCATTGCCATAATGTTTGTTCAAGATAATCACATTGTAGTTGCATATGTGTACATTGTACAACAATAACATTTTCAATCAATGTAATTCAAGTAGACAGCATTACTTGTATACATTATCTTTATCTTAGATTATTCATTTAGTTCATTATAACAATTAAACAGTCTGTTCTTTCTTTCCTCTACAGTACAAGCAAGTGGAGCAGTACATGTCCTTCCACAAGCTACCTGCAGATATGCGACAGAAGATACACGATTACTATGAGCACCGCTATCAGGGCAAGATCTTTGATGAAGATAATATTTTAAGTGAGCTGAATGATCCACTGAAAGAGGTAGAGTGACTTTGAGAATCCTTTCATTTGGAATGCTGTACAAAACAACGTGACATGGAAATAAAACAGGGGAGGGTTGCTTAAGGCAAAGTAGGATAAGGAAGGGTTATAAACAACACATAAAAACATGGGGGGGGGAGAGAAGCAATATAGTCAAAGAAGAACAAAATGGTTACATGTTTCTAACCTGTAGCTGGGTTTTTCAGTGACACAAATTATGAAACAGTAATAAGTCGATTTCCTGGAATGATTGAGACTAATGATCATGAAAACCTTTTTCTTCTGTGTCAAGCTGCCCTTTTTCCGATGGTCACCTTCCCCTTGAATGGCATTAAAAGTGTTTTCATTCATGCTTACCTACTAAACACAAACAAGAACGTTCTACATACACATACACTGAATGGCTCGTTTGCTTGGGACACCTTCCTCCGCCAAACAGAAAATCATGTCACTGTAACTGAATATATACTGTACAGCCGGGGTCAAGAGGTTCAGTTACTGTTTATCTAAGCATCGGAATGGCTCTGATGCATGATCTAAGTGATCTCGAATGTGGTGTGGTTGTTGCTGACAGACACAGTGGTTTCAGCAACTCTCAGTGTTTAGCATTTTCAGAGAATCAACAATGAAAAAAGCATCCAATCAGTAGCAGTTCCGTGGGAAACAAACATCTTGGTAATGAGAGAGGTCAGAGGAGGACGGCCAGCCTTGTTAAAGCTAACAGGAGGGCCACAAGTGCAAAAACAACAGCTCAATATGACAGTGGTGTGCAAAAAGGCCTCTGAACTTGTCTACCTTGAAGCAGGTCCTACTTGGTACTATCTATGTGTGTGGGTCAGATATACATTACATTATGGGGACCAAGTGTCCCTTCAATGTGATAAAAACCTATTATTTTGATGTTGTGGGGACCATTTTTGGTCCATTTTTAGTTCACACAAAGGAAAATTAAATTTTATAGTAATATGAACTGCAATCAAACAACTAAACATACCAAAAGACTCATACAGTAGTACCTCGGTTCTCGAACTCACTAGAACTCAAATTTCTTGAAAGTCAAACGAACCAGTTTGACCTACAACTCGATATGAATATCAGAAGTCGGACCGTGAAACGCTGACCTAATATAAATAGTACGCACCAGGAAATGAGACCTATTACAGTACAATGCGATTCTTACTTGAATGCCTTCTTCATAGACTGGACGATAAACTAAATAAAGCAGCGCAACATTGCAGTAACTAAAGATAAATAAACCACTAACTTACGTGTGCTATTAGAGCATTTATGCCATTTATTTAACCTTTTTTACCAGATAAAATAACTGAAAACCAGTTCTCACTGCTTTACGTGATATTTTGGAGAAATAGCGGATTATGCATCGGAACTGCCTGGGATACAAGCATCATGCGTGTAACTAAACTCTAATAAAGGCAAAGGTGTGTCGTCACAGAGGCAGTTCCAGTTTGTGCAGCCAAGTGAGAGGCCGCAATGCATCTAACCAGCATGCATTGTATCAGGATCAGAATGCGTTGTTTTAAGCCAGCGCTGTAAGCAAGTCGAACAAACCCAATGACTGGACTGGGGAAACAAACTGAAACGCGGACTTAATACAGAGGACTAATGACAACAACCAGAAACAGCTGATCACATGGGGATCCCACACAAGGTTAATGAGGGGGCGTGGCACACGGAAGGACGATCGGGGCAGGAGAGGGGTAATGTTGAGATCTTTATCATTTTGGAAGCCATTAAAAAAATGCTCTTGTTTTATCCTGTTCATTTTGTGTTTAAACCTAAACAAAAAAAACATATTTGGGTATAATTTTGGGGGGCCGGGAACTATTTTCCATTATTTCTTATGGGAAAAATTCGATCACAACTCAAACTTTTTAGGATTCGATCCAGAGTCCGGAACGGATTAAGTTTGAGAACCGAGGTACCACTGTATTTTGTTTGGTTTAGTTAATTATAGCTAAGGTTAGAACCCGGGTAGTGGTTATGGTTGTCATGTTGGAATTAGAGTTTTCCCCATGGAAATGAATGGAGAGTCTCCACGAAGATATAATTACAAAGCTGTGTGTGTGTGTGTGTGTGTGTGTGTGTGTGTGTGTGTATCTGTAAACACTGAATGGGATGCCAGTTCATTTCAGGGGCCCATACATACTATGGGTAATTTAAAGATATCAGTTTGCCTAATTGCAAAATAAACCAGAGAACCCAGAGGAAACTTTACATATAGAGCAGAAATGAGATTCAGACCCTCAGTCCTGGAGGTGTGAGACAGCAGAGGTACCCACAGAGCCAAGAGGCCGGGCTGAGAGATGTCTGTGGTGGGAAAAGAATTAGCAGAGACAGCTCATTATCTGCTTAAGAGGAACAGTGGAAAAACAAAGCGTTAAATTCCACCTAGGGAGCAGGACTCAAGCAGCTCTTAGTAACAAAGTCACTTGACTTAATTAGAGGCAGTAATCAGAGACCAGTGATAGGCGAGTTTGTTAAGTATGTCTGACCTGTGGTATTAAAACCTGTTATCTGGCTAGATCTGGTGAAAAATTGCTCTCCGTATACTGAGTATAGCAAACTGTTTATCAAATATAACATTGATATGGTGCCTCTTTAATCCATCCATCCATCCATTTTCCAAACCGCTTATCCTACTGGGTCACGGGGGGTCCGCAGCCTATCCCGGAAGCAACGGGCACGAGGCAGGGAACAACCCGGGACAGGGGGCCAGCCTATCGCAGGGCACACTCA
>JAABNY020000119.1:18609253-18623956 GCA_015164015.2 Brevimyrus niger
TCTATCTATCTATCTATCTATCTATCTATCTATCTATCTATCTATCTATCTATCTATCTATCTATCTGTCTGTCTGTATGTCTATCTATCTATCTATCTAATATGTACAATGAGAAATAATTATAAAAATACAATTAATCTAGCCTAATAAATCAGATACAAAACTCTTTAAAACATGAATGTGGATTGAATGATGAGAACAATGATTGTATCATGTCTGATAGCATAGTTTTAAGAGTTAATGGTGCAAGGAATTAAACTAGTTATATAAAATTGTGTTACATAAGGCATAGTTTGAGTCATATCCATTTCAGCCTCCCAGCTGTGTGTATAATAATGATGCCCCATGGTTTTCCAGCAAATAATATAATTGTACATGTAAGCAAAACTCAAAAGGTGGCAGATGACACCACATCTACAAATGACTTCCTCTTCCGCGCCCTCGTGCAATGAGTCTGATTTGCTTTTATTTGCATGAGAAATTATGTCCGTGTGCAATGACAAATTAGATAATTTAGTAGAGACCAAATCAGGGAAAAAGAAAAAATCTTGCTGAAATAGAAATGCTTCCTTGAAGATGGTATTTAAATGATACAATTTGCAAAGTTATGGGAGAGTTGTTTTGTTTTTTTTCCATAATGGAAAAATCCATCCATATATCATCCAGCCACTTATCCCAGTTAAGACCATGGGGTGGACAGAATAATATAGCATTTAGCCAGATGATGCTGGTTACAGCTTTTGTAGACTGCCCGTTCATAGGAGTCTGTATGGCTCATCTTTCCTGGCTCCACTGATAGCTGTTTTCTCTTGCCTAGTAACCTCAGAAAAAACTGTTTCTGGCATGGCATGGAAATTGTCAAGACAAAAGACAGGTGAGAAGGATTAGCTAAAACTGGTGTTTTTCTCACCAAGGCTAGGTTGTTATGAATTTTTGGGAAAAATATAGACCGTCGTCTTCTATGTTAATGTATAGTGCCCACTGAAAGCTTACCCTGCTCTAATACATGTCCTCTGATGCAAATATTCAAGCCAGCTCTGTAAAGTGGCATTTTGTTTTGACGGCTTTGGGTTTTGTACTCTCTGGAGTTGGAGTTGTACTCTCTGGAGTTGGAGTTGTACTCTCTGGAGTTGCTTTTGTTTCGTTTGTTTTGGAGGACCTGTTGATTAGGCAGTGGCTATTTATTACCATGAGCAGTTAAGGGATGAGTGTTGTAAGTGTTGCATCTTTTCCCTTTGTTTATGTGGATTACCTTTGGGTATCCTGTTTTCTTCCACGGCCTCGGTTTAAGTGATGTCTCTAAATTGTCCTTATGGTGTATAGGTGTCTACCCCGTGGTAGTTTGGCATCCATGCTTGGATGCATGTTGTCTTCTTCCAAATGCATCCTGGGATATACTTCAGACATTCTGTGACCATGGGGGGGAGGGCAGTTTATTGAATGTGTTCAATAGTTATTAAATAGCCTTGGTTATAGATAGTCTGCTTGGTGCCATATTTGTTCATTGATAACAATAATGCAACAAAAACCATTGAAACTATTTCTGTTCATTATCACACCCAGCTGTATGTTTATTGGAAATCAATCAGTACTCTATCAATCTGACTCAAGGCTTCTTAAACTGGTTTTCTTGGGATAGTGGCATTTTTTAGCAGCAGTTCCAGAAATTTCCATGCAAATAATGTTTTATTAGTTTTTCATTTATAGATGCATATGCCCTTTTAAGGCCATCGATTTTCCACCGAGCGTAATGGAATTTTTCAGAAAATGACCCTGGGAGAATCAAGCTATTTGACACAATTTGATTAATAATTGTTAAGCCAAAGGAGGAAGCCTAATAATCAGAAGTATGGCAGAGTGCAAGTTAAACATGTGACAAAACATTTTAAAATGAGACAGACTTAATATGCTTGCAAGAAACCTATTAAAATTAATTATTAATCAAATAAGAGAAAATTTTTGAATGTTGAACAGAGCGGAAGCAAGAAGATTATCATTACGGCAGAAAAAAAGCTAAAGAAAATAGAGGAACAGAATAATTGAGAGAAAACATGAACGTGACATAAACATTTTTGCAGATTCTCTTGTGATCTTTGTACAGATCTTTAATAAATCTGAAATATTTGCCTGATTCAGTATCAATCGCTTGATAATCAAACCAATACACTAAACATTTTGCTGTAAAACTATAATATGGTCTTTCAAAGTGTGTCAGCATAACCATTTCAAAACCACTCTTAAAGTCACCCCATACAATACAACCATGTATGTTTTGACTCGACCACTAGTGCACCTTGTTTGACTACTCAGGACCTCACTGAGTTATTTAACTAATCATTGTTAGAAATATTAAATATTGATTATCAGTTATCTGAGCTGGTGGTGAAGTTTAATAAGTGTGGCTGAGGTGCCTGTTATGTTCTGTGAGGAATGACATTCTTTTCTACTACTTTTTTTATTCAGACAAATCAACACCAATTTCTCTGCATATTCATTTTTTTTCTGGTATTTAGGATGAGTTTACGAAAAGGAATCTCTTTATGGAAAATCAATAATTTAGTGGAATATATACTTGAACTTTGGACCTTGTACAGCAGAGGAGGGGAGCTTGTCCATGGAGGACCAGTGTGGATGTGGGTTTTTGGGATGACCTCTCAATCGTGGTTCTCAGCTTCATTCCTGGGGAGACACTGTTATTGGCTGAGAGGCCATCCCAAAGACCTGCACCCACGCCGGCCCTCCAAGGGTCAGGTTCCACACCCCTGATCTAGAAAAATTGAAAAATAATAATATTTGATCTATAGGTGTTGTCAGATTGTTTACATGTTTTGTGTTTTGAACTAATTCTGTGCATAACCTTTGTTTTTCCTTGTAGGAAATTGTAAACTTCAACTGCCGGAAGCTGGTGGCTACAATGCCGCTGTTTGCCAACGCCGACCCGAACTTTGTGACAAGCATGCTGAGTAAACTGAAGTTTGAGGTGTTCCAGCCCAATGACTACATAATTCGTGAGGGCACTGTGGGGAAGAAGATGTACTTCATCCAGCACGGGGTTGCCAGCGTGATTACTAAACACAATAAAGAGATTAAGCTAACAGATGGATCTTATTTTGGAGGTATATGAAGCATCTCTCTCAATAACATATAAAGAAGGGGATACATTATCTTTCAACCTGCTTGACAATAGGAATGGAGCATGTATGGAGCATATTTCCCAGAGTACACTAAGTTATTCAGAAACATTTTAAAATGGACATACTGTACATTTAAACAGTAGACCTAATTTGCCAATCAACGTCATCAATCAAAATGCTGCCAACCTTAACCAATAATTAATAATCATCACAAAAATAGTTGCAGCAAATTTAAACTTTATTAAATCTTATTTGAATAGCTCAGTATATTGTTTATGTGTTTAATATATGCTTAGCTATGTTCTAACCGTTATCAACTTTTGTTCAGTTGTTCTTTGTTCACATATTTTCCTTTACAATTGTGATTTAGGTATTCTGCCTGCGTTACACAGTTCTGGGCTGAAGAACTTCTCAAATGTAAAATGTATCTTTTTCCCAACAGGCATTAAAACCGAGACTGGAATCTGTATTCATTTTGCAGGAATTTACTTTTTTATTAGATTTTTTTGTATTATTGTCATGAATGGAATGTCCTTAATCAGAATGTGTCCCTGAATCCTTTTTTTAAAAAAATGTAATCACACATGCCCCGATTCATAAGTCTGATACTCAATTAAGTTAACACAAGACATAATTGACTTAAGTATTGTGAATATGATTTGTATCAAGACAAATGATGGGACATTTTGGCACATGAGTCGCATTTTTATTTGGTAAAGGGCACAGGCACGGTTGAAAAGATAACACATACATACGGGCATAGAAAAAAAATAATTATCTGTCGTTATACCCAATAAACACAAGAGGGATTCTAGTGATGTAATTTAACTGCTAGATAATGGAATTAGATGCAGTTGTTACTGCCAGTGCTTTTAAGGTTTGTGTTTTTATTGTCTTCTCTAAAGAATAAGGAATGCAACTGAAATTTGTGGTTCCTCAAAAAAAGATATAAATGATTTTGCTTTCCTATTGTTTCATATTATATCTTACCATGTTCTGATAATTTCATTATTGCCATATTACTCAGTACTAGTTCATGTACACAGTTTTACTTAAATTCTACCTGTTTGGTAGAGAGTCGGTGTTTAAATCCATCCATCAAAGGATGCTATTCAAAACCTTTGATTCAATTACGCAGACACAGTAACTTCAACATTATATAAAGGGACTTTTGTACTATAGTTAGCGTAAAACAACTATGCATATTGCAAATTCAATTTGGATAAGGTTGTGGCCTGGTTTGTATTGATTTGTTAATTGTAATAATGAAAGGCTTCTGTTATGTCTCACACAGAGATCTGCTTGCTGACTAAAGGGCGCCGCACTGCCAGCGTTCGCGCCGACACCTACTGCCGTCTTTTCTCGCTGTCCGTCGATCATTTCAACGAGGTGCTGGAAGAATATCCCATGATGCGGAGGGCTTTTGAGACTGTAGCTATCGACCGGCTCGACCGCATCGGTAAGCTCGCTTCCCCCCCGCCCTCTGTCATGTTGCCTGTATGCGTCACGTTCGTCCACCTTCACTGCACCTGTATGCTGTTGCCCCGCATGACTCGTATGCTCTCCACTGTCTGGAATCAGAATGAGAAAAGACAGCATCAGTCTGTTGATAAAAGGCAGTGCATGCCATTGGCCAGGAGGAGATCGGGTTTCCCTGATTTGTTGTTTACCCCAACTGGCTCTGCGGAGTGGATGGAGGCTAACCTCATCAGCATGTGCCTTGGCTCCATTCATGTGCACACCTGGCTATGAGCAGAACACTAATATTGACTCCAGGCGTAAACTATGCAGTGGGCTCTCAGCTGGAGCTGTGATGTCATAGAGGCGTCCGTAGTCTGGACCCGTAGAAGGGATCTTGCCTTAACTATTAAAGGTCCTTCAAGTTCTGCTTTTTTATTATGATGGTTTATGTATTAGAAAATTCTAGCAGAATGGAGACTTGTTTATTGTTATTTAGGAAGACGTACAGCACAGTGGCTAGAAAGAAGCACATGTATATAAATCAGGGAGTTCATTTACCAAATTTGTTTTGATTTCATCTTCCTCTTTAATGAGAATTCTGTTCCAACACATTGCACAGCAAATCCTTATATTTCTAGCAAGCAATTTAAAATTGCCCGTTAAAGCACGGTAATTGATCGCTCCAGGCAAAAAATATTATTAACTACCCGGTTTTATTAGCTATTTTTTTCCACATCTAGCATGATCACGCATAAAATTCTGTATCCATTAACATCCACACATAGTATCATCCAAATCAGTGTTTTGTTCAGTTTTATCCATGTTTTCAAATAAGTAAGACTTCAGAAAAAACTAAACTAGGGAAAATGACATATAGATACATGTGCTGGATAATTGGTATATAGAAGATGAATAGATATTTATATGTGGGTTCTGTTTATGTGCATTTTATTACATTACATATTGAGTCTTCAAACTGACTTTCTGTTACTAAGGAATGATGCTAATTTATTTTGTAATGCTAAAGTAGCTGATACTTTTAACACAGTAACTAATGCGGCTATGAATGGAGATCTTGGCCTTAAGACAGCAGGCGGGTCACATTTTTGGGGGGATATAAGTATCCATAAGAGTTTCAGTCATCCCCAGATATTTAGTTTTTATGTTGTTGCACGAGGGATTTTCCACATCCTTCATGTCTTTATATCTTTCTGCACATTCAAAAGTAAAAAAGTACTGTTTTCAGAGTGGTCTCAAGCCAGCAATAAAATTGTTCACATAATTTCACATAATTTGTATAATTAGTTAAGTAGTTAATGAGGTAGACATGTAATTAATCCCATGTAATCTGCGTATTTAATTAAAATAAGCTGTGTCTGTAGTTCATTTATCTGATTTAACATTAATTGCTAAGTTGCTAACACAGGGTCTTTTTGCTATCTTAATACACATTGCTTGATTCTTAACAAATTTTTGATGCTTTTTATTGTATGGATTTGTGAATAAGAGGTATTTATAAGCAAAAAAATTATCTGTGTAAATCAAAATACAAGATCAGTGAATTTAAAGTTACAGCTACAGTCAAATTAATGAGATAGGAGGAAGTCAGTTAGCCCATCTTGCACATTCAGATATTTAGCAACAAAGCTGATTTTATGTTGATTGCATTGAAGCCAAAGACCATGACTCCAGTCTCCCATGCTAAGTTAATCCCAGATTCTTATCATCTTCCATGTATAGAAATGTTTTCTTTATTGTAAGATAAACTGGTTTCTAATTAATCCACATTAATGACCATTCTTCAGCTACTAACAACATTAAAACAATCCATGAACCTTTTTAAGTCCTATATGGTACATGATATATCTACGCTTTTCTACCAAAAACTGAATGTACTGCCTGTTTACACATTAATTAGGTTAAAAGCAATATTAAATAACAATGCCACCTTACCATTGTTTAAATTTAGATTTTGCTACATTGAATGCTTCACACATTTTTTTCTCTTTCATCTTCCAGTAGCTGATGGCAAATGTCAAGGACTTTACTAAAACCTACAAAAACTCTCTGGTTTCAGGGTCGCATCGCACATTTATTAGTAATTTTCATGCTTTAGACCAAGACAGCGTTTGAAAGTATTTCTGTGACTGTGACATTGCTTTTCAAAGCAATTAGTCATTTATGTATCATTTGCACTGACTCAAAATGTACCAAATACGTCCTACTCTGAAAAACTGTTACTTACAAGAGCACATAACAAGTACACTAATCTACATTCTTAACATTTTAATTAGACTTGTAATGTTTCTATGTTGGTCTTAATTATTTGAACAGATTTATAGAGGTTTTACATTAGGGATTGTACAATGGTTTAGGTATTCCCTTAGGTGATATGTTCAATAAAAACAGGTATAGCTGTTAAAACTGGCATTTTGATTACAGTACACATCTCACAACTGGGACTCCACTTACGTTTTCAGAGTCTACCATGATTGTGAGTTCACTGCAGTAACAAAGAAAATAATTTCTACTTGCTGTGCCTCATGACTCAAGCACCTTTTGTACATTTCACATGCAATAGCAAATCAGAATTTTGAGTAATACAAGTATAAGTGGTACGTTTTAGAAATGATAAGAAATAATGCTTTTTTTGTTTCCTAAATAATTAATGTCCTGCAAATCATTTAGAAAAAATGCTTCAAAGCACTATTTAAAACAAAAACTGTGACAAAAAATACAGGATAATATAATATGAGGAAAATAAGGAAATTTGTAAATGTTTGGCCCTTTCACCCAGAAAAATACTTTACGCCATTGTAATGATTTTTTAACAAGCCATCTAGTTATGTACATAACCAAGCACCTCTACTTTGACGTTACTTGTGCAAAAATGCATTGTTATTGAAAAAGTACTTTAGAAAAAGTAAATTTAGAACACTGCAAGGAATTACTATGCAACCATTAGTTTAGTGTACTGCTTGGGTAGGTTCTTATTCTTGTTTTTTGAATTTTTCATTTCTACTTGCTTTTAAATTTTGGTTTTAACAATGTGTGGTTGCAGGCAAAAATGTGTAGTTGCTCCTAGAATTCACCACAAAGTAAAAAATTAATTTAAAATTACAATGTAATCAGAAAGTCAGACTCGAGGAAACTGTACGTGTTATTTTAACTGGACCACTTAATGTGGATCTCTTGATTCTGATCGTCAGTCATGGACATCATGGATCATAAAGGGAATATCAAGGGGAACAGTGAGTAGCCTGGCACTGTAGCCTCACTCCTGTAGTGATGGGGCTGAAATCTTGACCCTGCTCTATATGCGTGGTTCAGATGTCCTCCCTGCATTCGTAGGACTGGGAAGCTCATTTTAAAAAGGCATTTGAATTGTTATAACAGATTTATCACTTGAAGAATTTCAAATATTGATTATACGATTATAGTACTGGCCAAGCCCATCATCGTGCCAAGCCAAAATGATTAAGGGGCAATAATGTATATTAGCACATTTTTATTTACTTAGCTACCCATAGGACAGGGATGCTAGCCAATAAGTGGTAGCCTATTCCCAGTTTACTGCTAATAATCCCAAGATCCCCAAAAATAGCAGCAAAAACAAAGTTGCGTTGTGTGTGGTGTGAAATTAAAATGAATCAAATGATTGACACTGGACATCCAACATAGGCCATTTATTTAAAATCCAAACAGTTTCCAGACTATGCTTTTTAAGTGTTCAGGAGTGATTATATTGTTGCATTCTTCTTGTGATTCATAGATTATTTCACTAGTTTTTTGCTGACTAGTTTCAGCCGTTCTGGCTAGCGGAATAAGGGTCATTATTGTAATTGTCCATGTAACTCTGAAGAAAGTGGCTTCAGTTTGGGGAGCAGAAAGCTGCAGTGTCTGAATGCTCCACCATCAAGCTAAATTAGCCAAAACAAAAATGAGGAAACATGTTAGCTAACTATTAATAACCTACATAAATATTTTAAAATTAGAGCATGAATATGCCATTGATAATGGAAATATTTTTCGAAGTAATGAATAATGAAGTTCTGCCTCCTAGGCCTCATGTTCTGTGACGTTCCACATGCAGTTACACGAATCAATGCCTCTAAACCGCTCTTAGTTTTACTCACACTTCTTGTGATGCGTGGCAGGATCCCCATTGTTCTTTACTTGAAAGCACCTTATACAAAAGACTCTGGTGTAATCATACAGTCAGTATGCCCAGCTTAGGTAATATCCAAACAGGCACAGACACTACTGCCGTCTGTCTGTGCCCAGTGCAGTCCAATCGGACATGCTTAGCATGGGCACTCACTAAGACTTTATAAGGATGAAGGGAAAGCAAATGATTTTTCGTTCATTACTCTTATTTCTTTTTAACTCATTTAGTAATTCAGTTTTCATTTTTGTAAAGTGTTTATTTCAGTCATTTCATTTTTATAGGTTGGCTTTAAATAGAGATGTTGTTCATTGGTTTCTTGGTTTATTTGATCGGGACAATGCATATTATCAACATAACTGTCAATATGCCAGAGTTAAGCCAAAATATTAATTTCACCTGTAGTGCCTATTTAAATACAGATAAATATATGCTAATAAAAATTGTGTTTGATTGCAGACTATACAGCATTTGGATTGTCTGCATTCTGTAAAGAAATTAAAATCACAGACTTACAGACTAATAAGACTAGTAAAAAAGGGTTTAGTCTTTATTCAAATAAACAGGCCATTATAATTATAATAATCTTGCTTATGTACAATATAAAACTGTACCATATAGAGTAGTGTAGCACCTTAAACTTTTGCAACATTAGTATTTGCCTACATAGTTCACAATGAATAATAAAAAAAAAGTCTTTTTAAAAGCTGACTGAACATTGTAGTGGTCTAAAATAGTTAACTATGAAACTGGAACTAAATTCTGGTTAGATTTAGAATGAATATCACTGACAACTTACATGGTTACATTTGTACAACCTTAATTACTCCATCATTCATCAAAATGTATTAGATGTCATTGGGACAGATCAGGTTGCATGCATATTTTACAATGTTGATCACTTCCTGCATCTAAAAGAGGTAAATGTACGCATTTGCATATTATGGTATATGAACTGTCTATTTATATAGATAAATAGGAATACCATAGTGGTGGCTATGTATGCCATACAAAATTTTCAGGCTAACGTAGAGACAGTCACCCATCCCACAAAGGTCATCAGTACGACAAGTCCACATTCAGTATTTGGTACTAAGGAGTAGAGGTCACCTCTGCACTCACAGCTCCTTGGCAAGGCAAATCTGGACGGTTGCATGGAACTACTGCTCTTTGAGAAGCCTGGGGCGAAATTATTATGGATTTTTTACTGTTTGAAAAGATTAGGGCTTCTAAGTTTCACAATCCATGCTTAAGCATTCCAGAATGATCGGCAACAAAGCAACACTCCCCTCTGAGACGGCAGCAAATAGAGAACGATTCAATCTACTTAACCAGGTAAGCTGGTGTAACCAAGTTTAAGTCGTGCAGAAACCGTCCTGGGACTTGAAAATGAATCTCCCGCCCCCGTGAAAAGCTGTCTGATGTGGAACAAAACTTCTAATTTTAAGAATGGTACTTTGGTACTTTAGCCCTTTTTAGAATCATCATATGATATATCCTAAGTATTATTATTTTAGTTGCGCTCTCTTCAATGATTATAATGTACAGTCTAATAATATTCTTATGCTATTTCAAAAAGAAAGAAAACATTATAAGATAAAAGATCATTTTATTTTTTCTTGAAGTAGTCACAATTTTATTTTAAATTCACATGAGCCTTTGTTGGAATTTTTAAGTTGCAGGTAATTTATTGTGTAATTTTACACACATTGTTATTGGTTTAAAGTAACTGCAGTTATATCTACAGTACTGTATATGGGGTATTTCAGATCAGCTTCGGAAGTAAAACAGGGACAGGGGATGTGCAGTGGTGTTCCCCTGTGTAAATGTAGAAGGAGACTCTCAGGCAGCTAGTTAGTGAGACATGTTCCTAGAGTATGTGAAATGTCATTTTTTATATATAGCATAGTATTGTTACATAAAATGGATTCCATGCAACATCCCTGAACAGCGTCCTAAGTGTGTCAAAGGCTGGAACCTTTGATCGTCATTCTGCTGACTTCCCTGTTTAGCTCCTCTGCCTCCCACCCTGTAAGATGGAATTAGTGCTGATGGCAGGAGCGTCACACTGTACCCCCCCCTCCCCCAAAATGACAGCTGACAAGGCTCTGACCAACATTTACTTTGCCACAACGTTTTGTGTACTTCATACATTTTGTTAAAAATGCGCAATGCATGTCCTGAGGGTAACATCTAACATCATCAAAATGTGAAATTATCGTGAGGCCGGTGAATTGTTCATTTGTGAAATTATATAATTTTTTACATTCTCACATGTAATACCTAGATGTCAGTGTCAGTTTTGTTTTACTCAAACCATGCATGATTTTTATATGGACTGTATAAAAAATCCAAATCTATATTTATCTTTGGTTTTCTGCCCCCTGCATGCCTGCCTTGGGGGGCAGCTAGGTGTCATTGTGATGCGGGGCTCAATATGGCCATCTCCCGCCCCAAGAGACCAGGGTTCAGTTCCTTGCCTTGGCTCCAGGTGTGCAGAGTGTGCATGTTCTCCCCACAGGCTGTTTCCTGGTCCCACCCACTCCCCTCAGGGTCATTTCCTGTCCCGGGTAGTTTCCTGTCCCGGGTCGTTCCCTGTCCCGGGTAGTTTCCTGTCCTGGGTCGGTCCCTGTCCCGGGTAGTTTCCTGTCCTGGGTCGTTCCCTGTCCTGGGTAGTTTTCTGTCCCGGGTAGTTTCCTGTCCCGGGTCGTTCCCTGTCCCGGGTCGTTTTCTGTCACGGGTAGTTTCCTGTCCCGGGTAGTTCCCTGTCCCGGGTCGTTTCCTGCCACCGGTAGTTTCCTGTCCCGGGTAGTTCCCTGTCCCGGGTCGTTCCCTGTCCCAGGTCGTTTCCTGTCTCGGGTCGTTCCCTGTCCCGGGTCGTTTCCTGTACCGGGTCGTTCCCTGTTCCGGGTAGTTTCCTGTCCCGTGTCGTTCCCTGTCCTGGGTCGTTTCCTGTTCCGGGTAGTTTCCTGTCTCAGGTCGTTCCCTGTCCTCGGTAGTTCCCTGTCCCGGGTAGTTTCCTGTCCCGGGTCGTTCCCTGTCCCAGATAGTTTCCTGTCCCGGGTCGTTCCCTGTCCCGGGTAGTTTCCTGTCCCGGGTAGTTCCCTATCCCGGGTAGTTTCCTGTCTCGGGTCGTTCCCTGTCCTGTGTCTTTCCCTGTCCCCGGTATTTCCCTGTCCTGGGTCGTTTCCTGTACCGGGTCGTTCCCTGTCCCGGGTAGTTTCCTGTCCCGGGTCGTTCCCTGTCCCGGGTCGTTTCCTGTCCCGGGTAGTTTCCTGTCCCGGGTCATTCCCTGTCCCGGATAGTTCCCTGTCCCGGGTCGTTCCCTGTCCCAGATCGTTCCCTGTCCCGGGTCGTTCCCTGCTTTATGCCTGTTGTTTCTGGCTCCAAACCTTTGCGACAATGTATAGGACAAACAGTATGGGCAGTATTTGCCCTTTTTTTATAATATCCATACCTTCAAATAACAATTAATACATTAAATGTAAAATCTCATAAATATTCTTTTATCACTTATAATTATAAAAAATGCATTTACCAATTTCATTGGTTATTTCTTTATTATTATTATTGATTCCATCGATGTCTGATAAATTGGGGAAAATTTATGAAAGATTATCATCCAATGGCAGATGGCTTCACATGAGACAGTGGGCTTTTTGTGTGCTCTTCATAATCATCTTATTTACTCTTATTTATGTCTAATTTACATCTTATTTACAAGCCAGCTTCAAAATGAAACCTGACGGCACTTATCCAAATACATATTTTTTTATGATGCGCATGTCATTTTTAGTTAGAAATCTTTATTCGTAATAAGATATGATGAATTCATCTAAATAGTATAACATAAACACAAGAACATACTGTATACTGTATTATGTCAATAATGTACAATAATCTGTAGTTTGAAATCTGAATTATTCTTAATTATTGATCGTTAAGCATTAGTAAACTGTGCATATATTGGATTTTCAATTTAAAATGTAAATTCTGTTTACTTCATAGTGATTTTTTTCAGAGAACCCTGTTTTAAATTTGACAGTATAGAGTATTGAATTGCCTATTTGCAATTTTTAAAGATTTCCCTCCAAACAGGTTTATTTTATTCTGTGATTGCAATACCTTTAATGCATGTTGTACTCCCAAACTACAGAAAATCAGCATGTGGCACCTGTATTGTTCAGTGACATGTAAGTCTCTAGCCCTGTATTTTCATTACCTTTATTATTAGATCTAGAATCTGTGGCTCTCCCTATGTGCTTCCATTATACCAAAAGCTATAGAATAAATGATTGACTGCAGGTCAGACTTCTCTGCTTCTAGAACCAATTTGTTCTTATAGGTAGTGCTATAGGTAGTTATAGACATAGTTAATGGTTATACAAAATATATGTGTATATATAAAAAGTGTATGTATAATACAGGAAACCGCAAAATATAGTTTCATAAATAGGAATCTTTTTTATGATGAAAGTGTGTGTGCATGTATATGTGTCAACGTGAAGCAATATACAGTACAAAATCTCATTGTGTCAAAGAAGCAATCATAATCATTTCAGATATGATCTTTATGCTATTTTAAGGATGTCTTGATTCCCCTGATGTTTCATTTTTTTCAGCATAACCCATATAGCATGTGCAGATAGACAGTACCATCATTTCAGTTTGACTGGTTTTGTGACTAACTACATAGATGTGTATGTTTTGGACTTTGTGATTAATTCATTGTCATAATCTGTACTTCAGATCAGTCTTCTATTAATATGTTTTAATATTGTTTTTTACACCAGTCGCAAAAGATAAAATTAGCAGAAACCAAAATAGTTGTTGTACTGCGGTAATAATTGTTGATCTTAGCAGTAAAACACACTTAAGACCTTCAGAATATGAACTCCCTTAAGAGGGAAGTGCTATCCACATAGTTAAATAATGAGTTCAAAAACCGCTTCAAATTCATTTCTGGAAAATTTTGAGGGGCGTTCAAACTCACGCTTTTACTCTCTGGCTATGTGCCTGGCTGCAGTACGAAATGGTTTTTGAAAATAATTAATGATGGCAAGAAAAAAACTAAAAAGAAACAAAAATGTTTCTTGGATTATATGACTAGGATATGAATGGCTGTACCACATAAAAACCGAGTGTTTAGTAGTTTTATTAAAGGATATCATATAATAATTACCTTATATACTTAAGAATATTTCACTCCTTTTAACACCCCGTAATTTCTTCATAGGTGAATAAAACACAACACAACTGGGTAAAATAATTTTTATTATCATATTATTCATTGTAGACAATTTTATTCTTATACTGGAATAAATGCCTTGGCTTACTTAATAGCAAACCGAACCAAAATCTCAAACAAATTTTTAAGGAAAAATACATTTTATATTATGTAGCTTTATTGAAATAAAAATGATAATCAAGAATCAAGAAATCTTTGCAAGTAATTTTTAAATGAGCATTAGATGAGCACCATGCACCTGATTTTGAAATACGATTTTCGGTTGTGGCCAATTGTTTTATAATTGGAAAATATGGAAGCAAGTTAATAACGGCACATAAAACACTGGTATCCCATTTAAGGTGTCATTTTGAGTTAGTTAAACAAGCCTTAAAAGTTTATTTCTCTCATGATGTCTGAGAATGCTGTACTTTCCATTGTCTTGAAATTAAATTTGACATTATAGTTTTAAAGGAAGCATTTTTGTTCCGAAGTCTGTTCTTTGCAGTAAACTAGAACATACTAAAGTAGATTATGACTCTCATTCACATTTGACATTTAAGTCCTGCATAGGTCATCTGTTTTCCTTTTCACTTATTACTGCATTGGACAGTGTGTGGTAAGTAAAGAGAAATGATTGTGTGTGTGTGTGTGTGTGTGTGTGTGTGTGTGTGTGTGTGTGTGTGTGTGTGTGTGTGTGTGGGGGGGGGGGGGG
>JAABNY020000119.1:18624056-18640386 GCA_015164015.2 Brevimyrus niger
GGGGGGGGGTGGGGGGGGGGGGGGGGGGTGGTGGGGGGGGGGGGGGGGGGGGGGGGGGGGGGGGGGGGGGGGGGGGCGGTTACATAGATTACATTTGAAGACCAAATTGTCCCAATGTGTAGTAAAACCTGAAATTTCCCTTTTGGGGACATCTTTTGAGGTCCCCATTTGGATAACCTCAGGTTTATAAAAATCTGTGAATGCAATCAAAACAGTAAAACTCCCAAAAGTCTTGCATTTGGCTTGGTTACTTATGGTTAAGGATAGGAATGGGTAGGGGTTAAGGGTGTCGTGATTGGGATTAGGGTTTTTCCCATAGAAATGAATGGACTGTTCTCATTTATATAGGAAGACCAATCGTCATGTTGGGATTATAGTTTTTTTCCTCATAGAAATGTATGGGGAGTCCCCACAAAGACATAATCTCAAACCTGTGTGTGTGTGTGTGTGTGTGTGTGTGTGTGTGTGTGTGTGTGTGTGTATGTGTGTGTGAACAAAAAGTAGTTAAGAAATAATTATTAGTGAGTGTTGAACGAAATATGGAATTTATTTGTGAATATTATTATTATTATTAACATGTCTTCAACCGCATTCATGGCGCCAGATGGCGTGTAACTCAGCAGGTTAAGGATCCGTGCTAGAAGGAGGTTGTGGGTTCAAGCCATTTAGCTGCACTTCTTTCAGATAAACAATAACTCATACGTTTGCTTATGTGCCTTTGAACTTAGACATTTCTCTTGTTCACCTCTGGACAGGGAAGAAGAATTCGCTCCTGCTGCAGAAGTTCCAAAAGGACTTGAATGCTGGTGTCTTCAACACACAGGAAAACGAAATCTTGAAACAAATTATCCGCCAGGACAGGGAGATGGTGATGATGGTGGACCGCAAACAGTCAGTCACTGGGATGAATTCCACTCCAGCGTCTGGAAACTCCATCATTAACTCGCCAGCTCAGCCCTACGCCACTGCCCTGGTCAGCAACCAGTTACAGCAATCTAACCTTTTGACCTCTGCAAGCATGGCACTGCCTCCCCGGGTCCTCTCTGCTGCAGGTCAGGCCATCTACGGCGTCTCCAGTGTGTCCCACGGCAACCTCAACTCCACATCCCCCAACCTACAAACACCTCTCCAGCAGCAGGGAGCAATTATATCCCCCTGTTCCTTTACCACAGCCGTGTCCAGCCCCCCGGTGCAGACGCCGCTTGGTGGCGGGCGAACATTTCAGTACGGCTCACCTACTGCCTCCCAGCTCTCCCTAATACAGCAGCCGATGGCACCTTCGTCGACACAACAGGCACAGCAAACGGCCCAGTCTACACCCCAGCAGCAGCCACAGCAGCAACAGCAGCAGCAAGTCCCGTCTGCGCAGAGGAGCGACATGCACAAAAGCACGCAGGCCCTGCAGTCGGGCAGCTTGAGCAGAGACATCCGTCACCTCTCCGCCTCCCAGCCGTCTCTGCCGCATGAGACCGCGCCGCTGTCCCGGCCACACCCCACATCCGGGGAATCCCTGGCTTCCATAGCCCCACCTTTGTCCGCGGCGCTAGGGCCGGGGGCGCAGAGTGGAATCCGAAACACCGTCCCACAGCGAGTCAGTCTATTTCGGCAGATGTCCTCTGGCGCGCTGCCACCGGTTCGCGGTGTCCCCTCTACAGCCCAGCACAGAGATTCCACAGGTTCTCGAAGAGAGTCCACCGTCTTAAGCAGTACAGAAACAGAGCAAGACAAGATGCGCTTCGCATCAAATTTATGATCCCATTTTCCTTTTTAATATTATGTTTTAATTCATTTTTATGGAGACAAAATAAAAGAAAAACAAAATGGATTTTAATATTTTATTTTTTTTCTCCAGTTTATTCAGAACAAAAAAAAAACCTATAAATATCCTGTACATATTTACCTTGTATTATATTTTAGACACATTCCCCTACAACTTAAGAATGTATATTCAAATATATGTGTACATCTACTTAAAATATTTGGAGTTAATTAACTTTAAAACTAGAATAATAACTAGTCTTCCTTTCTGAAGTATATGAATAAAAAAAAAGATTTTAGCTTGTTTATTTTTTGTTACTGGAATGCACTCATATCATCATTCAGATTTTCTTTTTTTTGTGGGGGTGGGGTGGGGGGTAGATAAGAAGGGGAAAAAAACGCAGCCATACCATCACTGTGGAAAGAATAGCATGGAAATATTAACACCAATAAAACTGGAAATTCATAAAGGACACATGTAAAATGTGCTGTTGGGGGAGCAGGGGGCCAGTGACTTTTAGCAATTCATTGTGTTAACATTCTCAAATAGTGAGAACCTGACAGCATTATGGGTGCAAAGGGAATACATGATTTACTTGCTGCTTCAATGTTTTTTAGAAAAAGAAAAAGAAAAATGTTTGGAAGGAGTAGGTTAGCTGTTTTTTTTCTGATTATAATTTCAGATGGAAATGGAGATTATGTAATGTTTAGTAAATAAATATATACATTTGTAATATTTATAAACTAAAAATTATCACCATTATGCAATAGACTGTGATAACAATTATCTATATGTGTGTTGTAAATAGTTTTGTAGATGTAGTGTGTTACAGTTACTCTGTGGTGCATTCTCAATCATGACGTGTCATTTCTGTCAGGAACATAATATCATCAGCGTATGCGTAATAAAATAATAGGGATGTAACAAAAACACACAAAATGCACAAACTTAGATCTTAGTAAACCTTGAAGCAATTGCTCATTTTTGCACATACCTTTTCTGTGTTTGAGGTAGGGCAAGCCTGGGAACAAAAGTCAACATACCTGACAGAATAGCATCTTCACTCAATGCACCGTAATTAGGCTAATTTGGTCCAATAGTCTCAGTGATATTAGAAATGTGTTCAGACTGAAGTTACATACAACAGCTGAGTGAATTATCTTGATAGCTCAATAGCCTTTTCACTGGAAACAGAAACATCTGCTGAATACTGAATGGACCATCACAATTGTGTACAATTGTATAAATAAAAAAGAAATAAAAGATTAGCTATTTTTTTTAATGACCAACATTTACCAATAATTTACTTGAAACAATGAAAAGACAAGTCTGCTTAATAAAAGGAGCTGGTCTGTATTAAGGTTTATCTCTTCTATCTGTGTATCTATCATGTAATGACACCAAGCTGACTAGTTACTGTTTCGTCCGTGTTTTCCATGTTTTGAAGCAAATTACTGCAAATCCATACCAAAGAATGGCACCAGTTTGTCCATTCAGTACACCTGAACAAATTAGAACCTTGATTATGACAACCAATTTTGATAAACAATATATATAATGCAATTTTTCGGCAAACTTTCTTTTCTGTAAGCAACTATTATTTCACAATATTTTAAAATGAGCTTTGGTTATGAAATCATAATTGTCTGGCCATTTTTTTAGTAATATGAATGCCATTAATTCCTGAGACTCAGCAGTGTGAAGTAATCAAATGGCTATGAAATACAGTATATTATAAGATAAACGGACGGGATTTGAGGGTCAGCTTGGGGTGTCAAGCAACAGAAAGATTTAGAAGATTTCAACCCATGTCAATCAAAGTCCATTTTCATATGTTAAAGCATGCATCGTCACAAATATTACAAAATACTATTTAAAATGTTGACGTTAATCGTATTGTGAAATTATGTTTTTGTTTGTTGCCTAGACAATATGTAGACATTATTTGTGTGTATCTGAAGCATTGAATTGTCACAAAGGACATTTTAAGTATTTGTGCCTAAACTTTAGCCATGTTTCATTCTTTTTTATGAGTGTAAGGCATATATATGTACATATGTGCATGCACTCAGTCATATATGTGTTACAGTATTTTTGAAGGATGATGGCAAAGAAGATGGCCAAATATATATTATCATCTATAATTGATGGATATTATTGAATATCAGTAAGTGTAAAAGATTGAATGAATCTGTTTAAGAATTCCATTTGTCTGCATGAATTGACATACTTCAAAAAATTACGAAACATCGTGCAGATGATAAAATCTAGTAATTTGGCACTTTATTACTTGTATCTAGTCACTTCAGTGGATATAATAATGTGTGAAATGAAACTGGCCAAAGCAAACCATTTAAAGTATATATTTATTGAAAATTGCACTTTCTTATTAAAAATATCTACTGTTATCAATATTTAGTTTGAGATTGTTATTAGAGATATATAATATAGTTAAAAATTCCTTGCCTTACATGCTGGAAGGTGAAACATATTTTAATTTCAACCAATCTTACTTACTCTATGCCATAGTGTGTAAAAATAATACACATACGTTCAACAGCAGTGCTATACTGTTTTAACACTTGCCTTCAGGTATCGCCTGTGTTTTCACTCTTTTTTTTCGTGGCTTTGACTACCGCAAGCATTCTGTAAAGGGCATTATGTTATTTATTTACGATCAACTCAGTAAAAACAGATAGTTTCATGGTATGAAGATATTAAACGAACCAGCAGAAAATAAACAGTAACCGGATTACAGGGATACAGTAGATTTAATTGGCATGTTTGGTTTACAAATTTACAGTCGAATGTTTTAATTTATATACCAAGTGGGGAAAGGGGCAGACAGAATAAATCACATACTCTTCTTAATAACTTGCTGACAATTATTCTTGTGCTCATTGATACAGTGTACACTTGATACAGTGTAAGGACCGATAAATGCTTCTTTCTTAAACAATATGCAGACGAACGGTGTTTGTCAACAATTTTTTTGTTTTATTTTGTTTGTAAATAATAAACCTTTCAAATAGAGAGAAAAAAATAAAAAGAAATATTGTCATTTAACACTGTGCCTTTTGCATTTTTTAGTTTGTGTGTCTTGTTTGTTGCTCATTTGGTGCATTGGAAAACAGCAGAAAAGATAAGGGGAGGGGGATTTTAGAAAAAGTATTGGCTTAATCATGTAAAATGATGAAAGAGAAAGAGAAAGAGAGAGAGAGAGAGATTTCAAGCATCCAAAACACTCAAATTAGCATCCCTAACCTGCCGTTGGTGTGCAAATAACACCCCAACCAGACTTTGTGCCCTGTACTTCCTAGGGTATGTTCTAGACTCACCCTAACTCTGCGCTGTGTAAACAGTTATACAATATAATTTTCCAACAGCTGAAACTGAAATTATAATAGTTAGAGGAAATCAAAACTACGAGAGAACATTTTTGTAAACTGCCTTTTTCTGAAAATAAAAACTAAAACTAAATGGACACTATAAACATTGCCTCTGTGACTGGAAAAAAAAAAAAAACAAATGTAACATTTTCAATGTCCCTTAAAAATTCTATTTAGCTACAATAATTATTTGTTTACCTTTTCCTCCTTGATGGAGATTATTCAAGGAAATGCAATATATTGCCTTTAGGTGACTATTAATATAATACCTGGAACATGTTTTGCCCATCTGGAGGATGTTAGTAGGCACTGTGCATTGTATATTCATGCAGGATTTTCTAAAGATCAGACACTTAAAATTGCCCTACAGCTTTTGGTTTATCGCTAAAATCACTAACTTAAACTAAAATGGATAAAAACTATGTAGAAATAAATCTTTTAAAAAATAGCTAATCCATCACACTGAAAACTAAGTAAAACTAAATTGTATTTCAATTAAAAACATAAAAAAAACTAAATAAATAAATTAAAAAACTAGAAAAAAAAAGATTTGTTAAATAAGCTGTACATGAGTTCAGAAACTTGCATGGGTGGTTTTTTGGGCATGAGATATGATGATATGGTTGGTCATTATTTACTGAACAATTCACAATTCACTCCCCTTTAGAATGTACTTTCATCATCACTGAGAATTGCTCACATACATATGAACATGATTACTAAAACGACCTTTGAATTTATCGTCATTTACCTTACCCTCTTAGGAATTGAATGGACTTTAATTTATTCTAAGAAAAATACATCAGCACACATCAGCACCCAAGACTGCTGAAAACAAGCACCACCAAGCCTGTGTACTTCTTCTGATGTACGCCTAACAAGTACTCACCTGGTTGTTGAGAACACTGTTTATGTACTACAACCAGGCCGTAAAATCCCTCTGTGTTAGACTCTTGACTAGACTTTACTTTGGCCGTTGCTTGAAACAAGCGTGACTTTCCAGTTGTCGAAATTTAGAACATATCCATTTACAAGTGTCTGTTTCATGTTGTTCCTTTAAAATGAACTATAAATATTAATTTGCGATAGGTTATTCTACAATCAGGACCATCTTTGAGTGATCTTGAAAATTCAAGATTCGGGCTGTTACATATGACAATCATACACAAGAAGCTGAAGAACTTGGAGTTGCAGGCAATTTCCACTGGAGAGCCATCACAGATGACGGGGTGTATAACTCCTGTCTCTCCTGAAGCCTTTAACAATCTCCTTTGCTTTAATGATGTTCGGGATGGGGCTGCTGTTACGCTGCTTTGTGAAAACGTATCATTCATTAGCGCTGTAGAATCAAGGTTATGGGTTAGATTTTTGCCTCCAGCCACATGTATGTATAATTTGCATATTCTCTCATGTTTGCATGAGTGCACCATGTATGCCCTGCGACGGACTGATTCAAGGTGCCCTATGCCCTGTGTTACCCGGGATAAACTCCGGGATCACCTCAACCCTGCACTAGATAATCAGTAAAAAAAATAGAAATATGGATAATATTATATATCTCAGCATATTTACATTCAGGATTTTCTGTATTACAGTATTTTTCTAGAATCATTTGTATTCTAAAATAAGTATAAGTATGGTGTGGAAATACATTGCAAAAATATTTTACAGAAAAAAATGTGCTTAATTGATATTACAAAAAATAATCACCTGTATCATTTCTATCTGGCCCCCTTATTTATCAGATTAAATGGCATTATTACTGAAATGTAATGTCAGAGGTGAGGATCTACCAACACAATGAAAGGTTAATGAATGCTATTTCTGCTCAGACTGTATCTCAGGAGACTCCGATAATGTGTTACTTTTTTAAATTTTACAACAAATCAAATTGTATTACATTTAATTAATTTCCTCTTCATACCAATTGGGTTACAAAACTCCTTTTTTTGGAGCCTAAAATAGAATTGCATATCAGGTTAAATATTATACAAACAAGCTTGTAAAATATATGACTTACTTCAAACCATGGTATATGATTTAAATTCTGTACAACTGCCTATTGACACTGAAAGTTTGTATTATTGACTTGAGTCAGAATTTCAGATGTGTGTTTCTGACTATCAAGTGAGTACGAGGCAATTTCATGGTCTGGGGTTGCTTCGGAGGTGATAGAGTCTGTTATCTTTATCATACCCGTGACAGCAAAACTCAAAGGCACACAGGCATGAGGATTACAGCTGACTGATCAGGGCTTCATTCTTCAGCAAGATAATGACCCAAAACACCAAAACAACTCAAAATCAAGAATTATCTGCTGATAATTCTTGACAGACAAGGCAAATGGTGGCTATTTTAAGGAGTCCAACACTTAGAAGATCTTTTCCTGTTTTCCTTTGTATATTATAACGTGGAACATATTTAAAAAAAATATACACTGTAAAACACAAAAAAAATGCTTGGTGTGTTTGTGCGTGGATTACATTTATATTGTATTGTTGAGACCAAATGTGATTTAAAAAAAACCTTTTTGAAGTTATGGGGACCATTTTTCAGGTCCCCGCAAAGATCTGTAAAGATCAAAAAACACAAAATGCCAAGAGTCTTGCATTTAGTTTGGTTACTTATGATTAAGGTCACCATGTTGGGATTAAAGTTTTCCACATAGAAATTAAGGGAGTGTCCCTGCAAAGATATATTTACAAACCTGTGTGCATGCGTGTGTGTATGTGTGTGTGCGTGTGTGTGTATGTGTGTGTGTGTGTATGTTTCTTCTGCAGTATTAGAAATTCATCACTTCATTTTATAAACAGAGGGGTTACAAGTATTCAGATTAGATCACAAAAGAAATCCTATAGGAGTCAACCCCCAGGCACCTGGTGTTTAGTCTGTAGTGGCAGCTTGTTTCCTTCAGTTGAGCCTCAGGGTCTTAATCTGCCACCAGGGCTTACAATCTGTGGTTTAGCCCAGATAAAACACAGGGGAGTGGGCTCAAGTACAGGGGTATGGGAGAATGTGCAGTTGGAAGATAAGACTAGACAGAAGGCAGACCAATACCAGAAAGGCAGTAGAGGTCCCTAAGTGCAGCTACATTTGCATTGCATGCACATTTACTTATACCACTAAATACTATTTTCTTATTGGTCCAGACATGTTACATGGATGTTGATTATTTTCATGTAACCATACAAGTAGTTTCTATATTAATGCATTTAAATATTTTATAAAATAAGCAAATTTAAAAACTTGCGTAAATAAGCAGTCATCCTTAGCATAACCTTCCTTGATTTTCAAAAGCGCATATCTGTTGACGGTTTCTATGGTAACTTGCCGCTTCCAGTGAGGAGCCTGACCAGATGTTCTATACTTATAGGGACTATATTTTTAAGAGCACATTGGAAACTGTCACTAATTAATTCTATTACACTATTTATTTTGTTAGCTGTGGTATAAGCCGGTCAAACCACTTCGAGGGGTGTGGTCATGTGAAAATTGCCATTGATTGTGTCTGTATAACTGCACACCTTGTCATGATTTATTGTTTACATATTTAGCAGCTGCCTCTGTCCAAAGCGATGCACAAGCGAGCCAAATAGCATCCATGATATTAAGGAGTCTACTGGGCATATGTGCAGCTAGGCTAAACTTCTAATGAAAGCCCAGGAGTAAGCAGTTTTGGAGCAGTAACTACATGACAGCTACACAACAACAATTAAAACTATTAAAAAAGTGAGAACCTAGTAAGACTATTCAAGGGAGAGTACAGTAAGTGTAACGCAAGAGCATTCAGAAGACGATCTTTCTATTGTAGTTAAGGCTTGATGGAATTAAGTAAGAGAAGACCAAGATTATGGAAATTCAAAACGTGGAGATAATACCACAGCAAGAAGCCAATGATATGACAAAAAACCTGAAGCCAAAGAAGTCAGTTTTATTATTGATAATTCATTCTTTTATCAGCAGCTTTAAATTTCTGGCAATTACCATCACTGATATCTTATTTGGTCGAATCACACCTCAGCCATCATAAGGGACGTTCATCAAAGCCTCTTCCTCATCAGATATCAGATGACAGCCCAAAGTCTCACCACTGGCGTCATTCAGTTTTTATGGATACATATTCCATTCTCATTGGTTGATTGACATCTAACCAGCACAAAGCTCATAGCAATCTAGCATTTAAGATTCAAGATTTATATTTGTCATATGCATAAATGTACTGGTACACCAGAAATGAAATGAAATTATCACTGCTCAAGACAGTGCAACAAACAAGGTAGAAGGACACCAAGATAAAAATACTAAGTAAATAAACTAAGTACTAAAAATACAGAAATATGTAAAACATAAATGGTAAAAACGGGTATAATGAAATATATGAGCTAACATTTAAGTTGTTAGTATAAATTATTCTAATGGTCTGGGTGTACGAGTCTCCTCAGTCTGTCAATCCTCGCCCTCAGACCCCAGAGGCATCTACCTGAGTGCAGTCACTGGAACGAACTGTGTATGGCCTGGGTGGTGTATTTGATAATACTACATGCCTTGGACCTACATAGTCAGAAGTACATGTCCTGCAGGGTGAGCAATTTTGTCCTGGTGATTTGCTGGGCGCACCATATCTCACTCCACAGGGTTCTGTGGTCCTTGGAGCTACAGCTGCCATACTGTACCAAGCAGTGATGCTCCTGGATAGCACAGATCCCACAGTATCACGGTGGAAGGTTTTTTGTAAGGCATTTGTGATCACTTGGTAACCCAAACTAAATCATATGGAACGCCAATAACTATTTTACTGCCCTTCCTTCTGGCAGACAGTGGGATGAGAATCACACACAAAATACTCAGGGGCATTTTTAATCTGCAGGCAATTAGTCTCTAGCCTCAACAAAAGATTTTACCCCGTATTCTACCTCCAGTGTATCTGTCACACAGAAATATGCTGTGTTCATTTGTCAAAGGTGGTGCTGTATTTTGTCATATTTTACATACAGATGATCTTCCCTTTACCACAGATGAGCTTACGATATATTGATGTTTTAACGTCAAGATAACAATATACAATCCATAGTCAATGTTGAATTTTTATCTATTCCTGGACCAGTGATACGGAGTGCGATACTTTTTAGTGATGCTGGCCATAGGCCACATCCACGCAGACATGCTTCCAGTCTCTGTAGTGATTGCAAGCATAAATATACAACTTATCATATAGTATTTTTTCTGTGTTATTTTCATGTCACTTACTGTATTTAGTTATTGCAATTTTTTGTTTATTTATTACTCAGTGACTATTTTTTTTTTGTTTTACTTATTGCATCATAGTCATGTTTGACATGATATTTTTTACTCATAATGGATTTGTTAGAACGTAACCATCATAAGTGGAGTAACACCTGTAGTGTTTTTTTTATTGCAAACTGTTGCACTTGTCTTTATTGTATTATTTGTTGTATTATTTGGTCTACATACAGCACACCATTTCACGCATGTCTATAACACCATGAAACCTTATTGAAGGCCACAAATGTCTGGACTTAAGTCAGAGGGTTCAAACATTATGCACCCTGTGGCTCATCAAGTAAGCTATGGATCATTGCTACTATAATTGGTCAAAACATCCATCTAAATGCAATTTCACTGGGTATGAAGTTGACAAAATTTCATTAAAATTATTTCTAAATTTGCATGCTCGAGACAATTTATCTGTAATATTATGATGATCACGAGCTTTAGATTTCCCTCTGAATTATACAAGTATAACAGCAAGATGTAACACGTAGTGCTGAAAAGGTGCAAGCAATATTTACATATTTTCTGGTCACATTTTGCTTGAAAGAACATGAACAATATAGGAGTTACAGGATTACTTAAGGCATTAATTAACCAGTAACTAGTAACCAGTTACGTATTGGTCCCTTACAAGTTACGTATCGGTCCCTTGCTTATTCAGCATTAATCAATCATGACAGTTCATGTATTCCATTCAGGCACCACATTAGTTAACAGTTAACTAATTAGATAATAATGGTAAGACCGTTTGAGGGAGCAAAAATTACTTAACTCATTTACTGCTGGAGAACAAAGCAAGTTTCCCCATGAAATACATGAACTGTCATGATTATGAACGAACATGGGACCAGTACTGAACAAGCACTTGTTAAAAAAAATATAAAATCAATGGATGGATGGATGTTCCCTATTTTCCAATAATAAGTATTAACATTTATAATAATGAGGTTCAAATTCCAGGTGGAGGTTGGTTTTTGTATTACAAATCATGGCATCAGCTAATTTGGCAGCATTACCATAATAAGTCTTACTCATGAAGACAGGGGGGGACTTTCCCTTAGGATCCAATTTGAATGGGCAACATAAACTATTGTCCTCATAATAATGACAGTGCATAATATAACCTTATTATGGAATGGAAGGAATCTGGGTTATAAGCTGGTTGTGGGGCTCAGGGAGAAGGTCATTAGAAGGGTCAATGATCCAGGGGTTTATTAACATTCAGCCTGCTCACTGAAGATATTACAAATCATCCCTAAAGCACTTTGCTACATACAAGAAGTACGTGACTAGACTAATAAAAAATATCCAGTCCAAAATAATTTACTCACACAGAAGGCCATAACGTACTCTAAATGGACTAACAAAACATGCCTTGAAAAAAAGTCAAGCTATCATTAGCTACCACACAACAGACTATTTTTTGGTACTTATACTCAAAATAAAGTTAACTGAAACTTAAAAGACTTTATTGCAGAAGTTAAAACCGAATGGTTGCGTAGGGTGAACTAGACATTCTTGCCCTGTCCAGTTCCCAGGTGATCAATGGTCGATCGGTAACCTGATTAATAATCACGTCACTTAATTTCCTTGACTTCTCCTATGCTTGGACAGTCAGTAGATTGTTTGCGTTCAGCTAAACACTGGGAGAAGGGACTTCCACTGACTCCTCTGACTGAGAGCTCAGGGGCTTTCGCCTGACCTCCCCAACTATGTGCAGCTCCCCACTTAAAGGCTTATCAACTGCAAGAAACCATGGAAATGCCAGCTGAAGCTTTTAAGCCAAATGAGCTGAGAGATTCAGGATTGCTTGAGGTTTGTGTTGAAGTAGATCATTTTTGGATCTTTTCTTTCAAAACTGAGTTTGTCAGCTTGAAGTATAAACAGCTGATGGCAGTTTATTAGGTGTGAAGTTCGATAGCTGGGAATGTTTCAGCTAAGGAAAATTAATCTGTTAGGAGGCATAAATACCAGTGACCTCAGAGTAATCATTTCAAGTCATCCACAGCCCGTGTGCTACCCTTAGTGAGGAACTCATGTTGCAGGATCTCTCCTGATATGAAGCAATCGCATGGATTCTTCTGCAAGATCCCAGAAAATAGCTTCTGGGCTGCTGCAGATAGGGTCTTTGGTAGGGTGTACTTCATTCTGTAACATCCCAGCCCCAAGAGGGTGATCCAATGAATATTTCCTACCCGGCTTGAGAGAAACAACAAAGGTATTTGTATTTTCCTACACATTTGGAAGAAAATGTACTGGTGAAAATTTTAGAGTATCAAGCATGAGCATGACATCTACTGCCAGGGGAATCGTCAAGCAGAGAAACATGCATCACAGAACCCGCTGTCCAAACGTCTGACTCTGGTCCATTCTCTTTTCTGTCCCAAACATGTGGAGTAATGTAGTTTGGGGTTCCACAGAAGTTTATTTAATGCACACAAAAGGAAAATGCAAAGAAACTCCCATCTGCTTTAGCTTGCCGTGTAAGTGACTTCATAGCTTTGCAGGAGAATCTGAATGAAGCACCTGCTTACAACAGCTACATTACAACATCAGATCCATTGCAATCCAAAATCCCCCACTTTCAACATGTTTTCATCCAAAAGCAAATTTTCTGAAAGAACAATGACTTTCCATTAGCTCTATATTCAAATATTAGCTTAATAGCAGGAGATGTTAATTGTGTGTGCTGTTGCCAGGCCACAGAAATCCTTATGAATTACTTGAGCTGCTAAAGAGGAGAGGCACGGAGCATGCACTGATACAGTAAAGCAGCCACATTAATACTGTATATAGAGCACTAAACCAAGCAGAAGCGCATGCACACATGCCCAATTTGAAGTCTGTGTGGAGGATTCCTTTCTTGTGCATGTGCTTTTACTCCGATATGAGCTGTTAAAAGTAATACTGCACTTTGGGGCAGGTCAATTTTTTGTGAGCCTTGAAGATGCGCTGCAGAGACTGATAATGGGGGGGGGGGGGGTGAAAGGGCAGCTTAACTCATAAAATCTTTGCTTTCGTAAGCAGTCTGCAAAGGCCAAGTACTCTGGGGCTCGCCTCCCTGCTGCACAGCTCCATAAATATGTACACGAATCTCCCAGCAGTGTGAGAACTTTGAATTTCAATCTCATGCATAATCTGAGGGAAACAGCAGACACGCAATCTCACTAAATGCAAGGCAAATGCAGCTCAACTGCTGGGAGGTTTGACATTCAGCTCAGTTCTGACCACTCACTTGGGGCCACTGCAGGAGGTTTTCCGACTCCCTCTAGGGGAAGGACCGCCATAGCGAACATTTGGTTCGTGCTACAGTCTGTCATGTGGTAACATTTTCTGAAACAACCCTAAAAAAAAAATACAGATTGTAACGAAATGCTGCATTATGAATTTCTCTCAGCTGTAGTTCTGACTGACCGTATTGAAGGACCTGCTCTAGGGAAAAAGTAGCTTTTTTATGCTGCAGCACTGGATCTGGCAGAAGTCAGAATCATTTCATATTTTTTCCAAGTCAATTATGGGAGCGAGAAGCACTGAGGTCCACGATTGAGACGCACTGATCCGTACCTTAGTCGCAGAAGCTAATGGTGTGACGTTTGCAAAAGACTCATTTGCAGGGAACTCACAGTCCCTCGCTGGAACTCTGCACTGACTTTCACTTCACAACTTGTGCTTTCAGTTCCTCTGTTTGTCCTCAGAAATGTGATTGGAAAGCTGCTTCCCTCCTCCGGTATGGCCAGTGAGATCCAGTGAGGCAAGGGTGTGCTTTAAGCAAGCATAAGCTTCATTGGAAACTCTCTCGTTCACCTACTCACTCACTAATTCAGCCATTCCTTTGGGTCTCCAGTTCTCATTCTGAATGAGTCGGTGAATGAGTGGATGAATGGGAGAGCCATTATAATGTTGCAGCGAAACTAGCATTTATCACGGATGCAAGCAGTAAAAGATGTAGCTCTACGTATTTCATGCATTTGTAGCTTAAATTATTAAAATCTGCATATAAACAGTGTATGGAAATATTTTTTAAGTAAACATAAAAAACACGGCTATATTACCAAAAGAACACCGGCATGCATGGCAAAAATAAAAATAATTAAAAAATGTTGTTTATAAAATCTGCAATAAACCTGTTTTACTCATCAAATATTGCTGGACCTATGTAGTTTATATTAATAAATAGTTTGGTTGTATTGTTTCGCGCTAGTTAAAGTTTCTAGATTATGCCATGTTTGTGAATTTTCTATATATGGGATTTCTGTATGATTAACTTTCAAGGTCGAAGCTGTGATTCTTCTTTTAGTTTGCAGAAGTCTGGTGGATACTTTTATGTCAATAGGCAGATTCATTAGACCAGTGGCTCAATGTAAAAAAAAAAAAAGCTGCACAGCATCTAGGTTTCTGCTCAAGACCCCAGTTGACATAAACTTTATATTTTATTATTTTATGTGGAAAACACTCCAAAACAAACAAAAATATCTCTGGAACAATTCCACACATTTTTTGCCATGTGTTCCTCTTCTTGACGGTGGTCTCTAATGTGGTCTGGCTTAGTTAATCACCATCGGAGTGAAGCTGGCTTAGTTAATCACTGTCTGAGTGAAGTGAAGCATCTGCTTGGGACCCAGCCCAGGGTTTGATCACCAGAAGGTAAGACAAAATGAAAGTTACCTCAATAAATAAATCTAACTGACAAATATTTTGTCCTGCCCTGACTTGATATTCTGAGCAGCTTTTCAAGTGATGAGCTAGTAGACAAGAGTTTGAAAAAAGTATAGTTCCACTGTTGCAGTTTTCAGATTGCTTTATCACTGCAGAATGGATTGTTATAAACCACAGGTAAATCTGTAGATTTTCCCAATTGAATGTTTTTGTCTAAGAATGTGTCCAATGAAGGTAAACATAGACATATAAATTTTGCGATTCTCCTTTAACATTTCCTCATGGAGAACATACTTACCCACTCGTCCTTTAAGCAGCTGCACTATATGGACAAAAGTATTGGGACGCCAGGCCATTACACCCACAGGAACTTTTATGACATCATTCTAAATCCATAGGCATCAACATGGATTTGCCCCCCGCTTTGAAGCTATAACACCTGCCACTCTTTTGGGAGATTTTAGAATGTGTCTGTGGGATTTTTCCCATTCATGAAGAAGAGCATTTGTCAGATATTGATTTTGGATGTGAAGGCCTGGTTTGTCTCCATTCTAGTTCATCCAAAAGGTGCTCTCCAGAATTACCCATTGTTTTGCAAATGTTTGTAAACCTGACTGCATGGCCAGGTGCTTAATTTTATATACCTATGGAACTGTGTCCAAACGAAGCAGCAGAATTCAATGATTAAGAGGTATGTCCCAATACTATTGTTCATATATGTGTATCTGAAGTCTTTGTGCTTCCTCGACATAATTTCTTCTGGCATTTACAGATTCGTAGCTTCACATGAAACACAATTTTTAACTTCCCGAATAAAAAATTTACTGGAATTATTTCTTAAACTAGAGGTGTTTCCGTGATGTCATCTTCGGGTGGGCATTTGGATTATTTGGGTGGTGAATAACAAAAACTTTGCTAAATTTTCAAACTCAGCTGTGAAACTATGCAAGACTACTTGTATTTGCTGAGAACCAGAGAAAACAATGAATAATAATCAAAGATGTTAACGGTTTCAATTTGATTGCTGAGTACAGCTAGCTACAAAGCAGTTCACTTAACCATGTCTGTACCGGATGTCTGAAGAAGTGTCATGGTTGGGTGATGATGTGAAGGTGGAGCACTAACTAAGCACCCCCACACATTCAAAATGACCAAAAGAAAAGCAGTGCATTTTTAAATGACCAATGACAAAATTGCTAAAAATGATGAAAGTTCAAACAAATAGCTATAATGT
>JAABNY020000119.1:18655609-18667926 GCA_015164015.2 Brevimyrus niger
TAAGTTAGTGGTTTATTTATTGTTAGTTACTGTAATATTGCGCTGCTTTATTTGGTTAATCGTCCAGTCTGTGAAGGAGGCATTCAAGTAAGAATTCCATTGTAGTATGACTCATTTCTTGGTGCGTACAATTTATCAAGTCACCGTTCATGGTTCAACTTCTGATATTCAGATCGAGTTCTAGGTCAAACTGGTTTGTTCGACTTTCAAGAAATTCCAGTTCAAGTAAGTTTGGGAACCAAGATACCACTGTATTGTCATTTTCCATTCAAATATATAATCATAATAACTTTCTACCCAAAAAGGTCACACAGAATGACTAATGGAACACACAATTAATGATGGATTTATACATATTTTCACTCACATCGTCAAATACTAAGGACTAGTTAATTAGTTACCATTTTGGCTGAACCTGATTTAACTTTATGATGTTATAACATCACTAGTGATTTTCCAGATAACAGATTTCAGCTCTGTTGATACCCATCTAACCATTTTTATTTCTCCCAAGAGAGTAAATTAAATGAGTCTGAGATGCCACTAAATCAAGTGCTTCATTATTTGTTTTATAGGGAGCATTTAAGCAACAAGCAGATTTTTCCTTCCCGCTGTGATCCAAGCATCACTATGCATCATAATGAAGATGATTCTGAAATAAATTCTAAAAATGTAACAATTTAACTATCTGTGTTTGTGTGTGTGTGTGTGTGTGTATATATATATATATATATATAAACAAACAGTAGAGGAAAAAGGTTCATATTGAACAAAATCATAATCCTATTATCTTGTTGTTTGAGAAGATATAGATGAGTAATTTTTGAGGTAATGCACTGTAAATGCATGTTCCTACTTTGCTTTTAATGGCAATTTTAGCACTGGGGGCATAGCTGAAAATAAGGGCAGAACCCCCTCCATTCCTAATGATGCTAGTTTACCATGATGACAGGGGATCCCACTGCCAAGAATCATTAGTCACTTCGAACACTGACTTCAAAGCTTTTAGTCCCATGAAAGCTCAGTGTCCTTGTATGGCTGGTTAGTCATTTGATTGTTAATCAGTCTCCTACTTAGATGAGACCTATTAAGGGCTCTGGTCAAGAAAGGCTACCAAATTTGTATTGTTACATCATGCATCCATAGAGATGTGGTAAGCAACAATAAAACCAGTAAGTTTATATTATATTAGTTTATATTATGAGCATACAACCATTGAAGGTTATAAATCAACCAATCGACAACAAAAAACTGTTTGTTGAAACATTCACTTTAATGCTTATATAATGTTGCCCTTCACATTGTTAATGTGCATATACGTTTTTCTCCCAGATGGATTTAATAATCACTTGTCAATAAAGTATACAAGTGCCAAGTGCCAACATTATAAGTATATCATTTTTCAATACAACTATTGGACTGATTATTCCCAACACAATGTAACAGCTAATAGTGCACAAGCTCCTCGGCCAGCTCCCACACATCCTCAGCAATCTTGGAACAAGAAAAAAGGTACAAAACACACTAAAGATTACTTCTGAAAAACAATCTATATGTTTTACCCCACTGCTATACTGTACAGTAGATCACTGTAGAACATTATTGCTGCCTTTGAACAGAAGCTGGCCTGTCGCTTCTCTAGGATGTCGTGCTTCCACAAAACATTAGCTTTTTATGGACAAACAACAAGCAGACACAACTGCAGGATACAAGTACTGTAAATCATAAAAATTCAATAACCACAGCTTATAGCTTTGCCCATGTTAAAATGCCTCAGCACCCCTTTAATTATCTTAAAAGGGTAAAAAAAAAAGCACAATATGTTAAATACACTACACTCTGTTCACAGCTGCAGCATGTTATAATATGAATTTAAGACTCAGTAATACCATTTTTGGCAAATAAAAAATAGCTTTGAGTATTTATGTGCAGGACATTTAAAGATATACATTCAAAGATACAGCGTATTCTGGACAAATGTCCTCAGTGAAAATGCTCACTTGCAAAAACTTGTTCAATATATGTACAGGCGGCAGATATTCTCATCTTCTTTAGCACCTTCTATTGTACCACAAGAAGCAAATACATTACAGACAACGCACTGAAAGTGTCAGGAGACCCTGAAAAAATGATAAAGCTGCCTGGGACTGGTGTCACAAAGCCCACCAGTACCTTCATTATTTAATGTGTGAGCCAGGAATACTAGTATTTTTGCATTTGTGCAATCTTGCTTTTTAATTTAATTGCACAATGTTGCCAAATAAGGCATTTATTTCTCTAATATCCCAGCATATAAAATGACACACCACTTTCCATTAACATAGTATAATTAGATCTCTACAGCTCCATGCAGACACTCTGTAAATAAAGAATCTGTTTTCATTTCTCTGGCTAGCTCAGAAGCCAACATTGGATAAAAGAACAGATTTAATAGTGTACTTTTTAATGCAACCACCAGCTCCACTCATTTTGTTCCAGACAGAGCTATATTGCACCATAGAAAAATAATAATAATTAAAAAAAACAATACAGTGATATCACTTGTGTTTTCAAGTAATTAACCATGTGTAGCTACTTTCTCCTCAGTACTCTGTGTCAGATCCTTCAGCTGCATCTGTGTTGCGTGATAACATATAGTTATCCATGTCAATGGAGGGGCAGTTATGGATGGAGTAACGTAGGCGCTCAGCTAACATTGCCTGGCTGGTATATGGCGGCAGCCGCAACTGGAAGAAGCAGGTCTGAGCTGTGGGGAGGCCATTTACAGGCTGCAGAGGAAGAAAAATTAAGCATTTGAAAAAAAAGTCCTCTTTATAATGTTATTAATTTTTGAATTAATGTATGTTTCAACAAGACTTTATTAATGTTAGAATTGTTATTTTGTGATTGAAAATAAAAACCAAAAGTTACAGTAGTGGTTGATGAGGTTAAATATATCCATATAATCACTGGCCAGTTTGTTAGGTACCACCTACTTTTTAACACAAAACGACAGGTATTGCATATGAATACATGATAAGCTGGCCATTCAGTGCTAATCTCTAAACTGGGTGTAGGGCTGCATGATATATCATTTCAGCATGGTGATCATGATGTCTGCATACGTAAAAATACGTATTGCAGGACGTGTGATGTCAGGTAAGGTAAATTAAATCAAACATGTCATGCTACAACTTTTTTGCTGTTTGATAGAAATGGAAAACTCATATGGTTCTCATTTTCCATGACTAATCTACAAGAGAAGTCTGTCTGATATAATTTCATGCAATTTAAGGGTTTTTGAGAAAAACAGAGATTGGTGCTAGTGAGTGACATGCAGGAATACCAATCACATGGAGGCCTGGCGATGTGTGATGCTAATACTGAGATTGCCTGGTACGTACATGCAATACTCGCATCACAAAGACCACAATAGTCAGCTGGGTTGAGATCAGGCTGAATCAACCGTCATACTGTCCAGACATTATACTGCAGTATATGGTATTTCAAAATCTTTTTTTTTTTTACTCTGTCAATTTTAATGGTTGTTCCCTTTCAAGACCATCATATCTAATTTAAAGTTTTCCATTGCTGCTTTTGCACTCTTTGAGCCAATCATAATCATTTCCATTATTGCTGTTTAAAGCACTCATAAGTAGGTCTGTGAGAAAATAATTTACTTTGAACTCTTTTTTTGCTTTATAAAAATCGCAATATTTATCACAAAAAATCAGACTGGAAATTTTCCAATATCATGCAGCACTAATTGGGTGTTAAATTTACTAAATCATTCACACAGGCAAATATGATTGGATCTATAAAGAATGATGTTTCGGCAATTCAAAAGAGGAGGCAGTAAAAAGAAACTGATTAAAAAAATATTTAACATAGTCTTACCCTGTCCACTTTGATGATCTGAAATTTCTGGGTGATGTCAGCAGGATTAGAGGGTAACCTAGAACGTCCCGAAACAAAGCGCAGGAAAAGCACCCTCTCCTCATTGGTGAATTCCTCCAGGCTCTGCCACAGCCACCCAATAAGCTGGTGGCTGTCCGTGATGTCACGGTAACGGACAACCTTCTTTAACATCTCCACGGAGACCTCTGGCAGACCGCAGACAAGCTGCTCCAGCTGCTTAGCGGTGAGGAGGGACAGGAGGGGCACTGGGATAATGGAGGACATCCCCTCTCGTACTGCCATCACCTGGGGACAAAACATCGTGTGGAGGACAAGTTTTATAAGTTAAACTTGAATTAAAGGCATTTGCTTTCATTAGGGTGATTATCATCCAGTGCGATCAGGTTATAATTCCTTATGAAGGGCAATTGCTACTATTAAAACAATCTTCATCTAGGGATACGTTTTCCTGATGACTACTGCGCCCCTTCTAAAATACTACAGAATGATCTTCCCAACCCTTAAAGTGAACTACAAACAAATGTGAACTCTGATTCACCTGCTGGTCCATTTCATGCAATCTGTAGTGAAGGGCATGTTCCACATAATCATTTCTGTTAGCGAAAGTCAATGGGATGTTATTCCCTCCCGGCACCACCGGCACCAGCTTTCCATCGGCACTATGTACTGTGAAGGAGTCCAGGGGGATCATCTGCGGAATGACATGGAATATTTACTTGCATGATCATTTCGTGTTCCCCAGGGTACTTGCTAAAGCGGTTATGCGGCTCTGTAACAGCCAGGATTATAAATCTTCCACATGTTCTGGGACCATGTGCTCATCAGTGCCACTCAGAACGCCTCACCACTGAGAAGTTCTCCTCTGTGATTCCACTGTTGTCCAGATGCAGGATACCCTGCAGCGAGCGGTAGGTGAGGAGGTCCACCTCCTCCAGGTCCTGACCGCTCAGAGGGATGGAGCACAGCTGTTTCCACACCCAGGGTGCCAGGTGAAGGTCCAGGGGCTTTTTGGTGCGAATGGCCACTGCCATCAGGATGCCCAGAAATCGAAACTGGACCATGTGATCCTCAGAGACAGCGGCTGGGTTCAGCAGAAACCTGACACAGCAAATCGTATTCCCATTAAAGCACAGATCTTACCATATCTTCCTTAGTTTTTTTTTTTTTTTTTTACCATTTCTTACCTCAGTTCCCAACTCATCACAAGTGTCTAATTTCAAGCATCATTTATTTTACACTCACTGCCAAATATTATTCATGAGGTACCTGTCTGTATTGCTGCCCATATCTGCAGATCTGTTAGGAGTGTGAATGAGAAGATCCACAACCCCAGACTGCAACTCCTGAAAATGGAAAGCATAATAATAGATACAATGTAAGAACTGCAGAGGAGCAGGGCTCTTAGTCATTTAACTCATTAAAAGGTTTCACAGACACTTTCATACTGGGTTAAAGTTAGATGCACTACCTTATGGTAGGAAAACCTGGAAGATATTAATTTTATTATTAAGTCATTTAAAAATAAAAAATAGCTTTTCTTAGCATAATTTTAATGAAAATGACCCATTTTTGTGTCTTTATCTGCAGCAGATGGCTTCATATTTCAAAACGGCATACATATCTGCAGACACTCCCTTTGTGGCCACTGACTGGCATAGCCATGCTATATCTAAACCATCAAAACAAGAAATGCATACACACAATGGCCACTTTGTTATTTACCCCTATACAGTGCCAGGCAAGATTCCCTTTTTTTATCTTCAAACCCTCTAAAAGGCTCGACGAGATGTGCACTCAGAGAAGCCATTCTGCACACCACTGTCATACAGTGCTGTTATTTTTGCACTTGTGACCTTCCTGTTAGTTTTAATGAGTCTGGCCAATTCTCCTCTGACCTCTCTCATTAACGAGGAGTTTTTGGCAACCGAACTTGCACTGGCTGGATGTTTTTGCTTATTGCACAGTTCTCTGTAAAACTGTTGTGTCCCAGCAGGACGGCAGTTTCCGAGACCCTGGATCCATCACGACTGGCACCGACAATCACACCACATTCAGGATCGTTTAGATAATACATCTTAGCTGTTCTAAATGCTTCCACAAACAGTAACTGAACCCACTGACCCTGTCTGTGCTGTAGGTATTCAGTTGCATCCACATTATTTGCTGTTTAGAGAAGCAGTCTTGTTTGTGTTAATTAGCAGGTATGCCTAATAAGCTCTACAAAGTATATACTTAAACAGTAATATTGTTTAGCTCCATATAGAATCAACATATTTGTCTGGTGGTATTGACCATGTACTGCATTAGCCACGATACTATATGCAGTGTTACAATACAATAAGCAGCATACAAAACATCATTCAAATACAAGTTTAACCAATTTTTGCTAAGATCAGTAACTAAATGGCACATTTAGGACACAGTCTGCACAGTATGGAGTCTAACCCTTTCTGTGCCAACAAACACTACAGAATTCCAGATTTCACTGAAGAAGAAGAAGAGAAGAAGAGAAACCAACCTGGCACATTTCTGTAATCGTGTCATCAAATACCCCACCTGCATCATCTGCCCCTTCCCCAATTAGCTTCACCTTCCAAGCACGGGATGGCAGCCTAAGCTCCAAAGGGTTCAGGCTCACCACCTGCCTGGCAATTTGCACAAAGATTGGCTTGCTGGAGCGCCCCCTGCAGGCATGAAGCAGAAAAACTAATTAGCATTTTAACGCAAATAAATGAAGCTCGTAGCTATATGATACGCATTATAAAATATACCCCAAAGACTAAAATTCATTCTAGAAAGTTTGAAGGACATTTTGAAAAATAAATTTGTTTAACTAGACAATCATTTGTGAGAAGCTCATACATGGTTTAATGCCAATAATCGGGTTGTTTTAAAGATACAATTGAAAATATTATAACAATAATCAATATTACAAAAAAATCTTGTCAATACCCTACATACTGTGTGGGCGCCACACTCAAATAACAAATACTAATATACTGCTAATAACATTGTAGTCACAATATGTTATATCAATGTAAGAATACCCACTTCACATACAATAAATGTTCATTAAGAACCAGTAAACCTTATACCTAGCAGATATTCTCTTGACGGTTATTTGAGGTCCGTAGGTCTTGCCCTGTGTCATGGTCCTTCCGATGGACCTGACCAAGGGCAGCGTGTTTACTTTTGGGGACAGCAGGCCCCGGAGCTGCCCCTGCACAACGGAGGAGGTCCCCAGACTGTAGCGCGAAGCAGGTACCTATGGGGGTGCAGATGTCACAATGATCGATAGTCAACAATGAAAGAGTCTCATGAGCCACAAGGCAGCCTGAGCAGCCGCAGGAAAGGCGCCCTACCTGGCTTCTGGGGTCGAGGTTTAACAGTCGCCACGACTTGTACATCAGGTCAGAGAAATGGTAGAGGACCCTGAGGCGGGCGCCGAGCACGTCGGGGCTGCAGTCCTTAAGGGCGTTATACTGGGGGGGGATCGACTTCGGCAGGCCCAGCTGGACGGTGAGTAAAGCACCTAAGTAAAACCATTTAAAATCTATTAAAGAAACAATATCACAGACCAATAAAATCAATTCTACTTTGTGTTTTGCGTTTTAACTCAATAACAAAATAAGCGAGAATTCTTCTGAGGTAATACACTCTGAAATACTGTGCTTATGCATAGATATTAAATAAATAAAATTTAGGGCCATCAAATTAACAAAACTGGGATAGAAATGATAAAGCAAATAGCCTTACAGTCAGATCATTTTCTCTTACAATGACTGTTACTACAGGATAACTAGCCCATGCTACATCATTTAATGTAAGCTTGGTTCACTGTTTCGTACCAACTAAGAATATTTTATATGCTGAATGCCACACAAAATAATAATAAATAAACAGAATCTATCTCAAGGAAGCTTAGTAGAGTACATTATATAAAATTTTATGTTTGAAAGCTACAATTAATTGTAATCCCTCAGCCAAACATGTCTGTTTCTCTGAGATTGTATTTAATTGTTTACTTGATTCTAAAATATCTCACTAAAATGCCCATTCTTCCCTTTCCCTGTGTGAAGTGTAAAGCTATTCCTGCACACATGAGGCTTCATATCTGATCCTTAATCCTACAGTATAAACAAGCACATGCACAAGTCTTAAAGGTCCCTTGTATTTTCCTCCTCAAATTTGTGTTCTACAAGCTTAGAAATCTCAATTAACTGTGTTAAACTGGCAGACAGCCAGTCTTCACGTCCATATTATTCTAGCTTGATTTGATTTTTTTAATCCAGACTTTTGCTAATGGTGATGCCCATTAACATATGAGCAATGATTTAAAAGAGGTGCATTTTATATTTTGCAGGTACCGATTTGCTGTGTGCCTCGCCTAACGGAAATAAACAAACGTATCACTACGCTTCCCGTATCTACGTTGGGCCTGTGTGTTCTGAGCTGGGCAGCCACCTGGGGTTTTGGCGGAGGGAGACGGTGTGGTCCAGGCTGCGCTGTGGCACCGGCCCGCCGACACCTGCCGGATGTTCCTGCCTTGCAGAGCTGTGACCAGCACGGGCTCCTTCACTGGGTTCGAGTGGCCCAGACCAAGCTGAAACAAGAGATTGCAGAAAATAGACCTTATTTGCTTAACTTTGGTTAAGTAACTTGTACTGCGCCAGTGACATGTCACCTGCAACTGCCCGTTCACAATGGGCTTTTCTTACAATATCCCAGCACCTCTGAAAATAGGTTTTTGAAAAGCATATATTTAAAGCTGATTTAAACAAAAAAAATAGAAGAATGACATTCTAAGATCTGCAGGACAAAAGCGATTATAGCACTTAGCGATACATGTTTTTTAGATAAAATATTAAAAAAGGCCATGGCATGTCAGACGACCCCGTAAGTGACTGAGAAGGTTAAATTACCATGACATTAAATTTATGGATGGAATTCGCATAAATACACAAACAAATGTGAATAATGAAGTTATTACACAGCATAATAGACAGTATACTTAGGATACAAAATTGATTGTGTTGTATCAAAGTTCTGTAGTCAAACAAAATTCAGGTCAACAGCACAGGTGGGATCCTTCGCTCCCCCACCTGTCCTTCACAGTTGCAGCCCCAGGCATAGACATCTCCAGTGGAGGAGAGAGCCAGGACGTGCTCCGAGCCGACAGCGATGTCTTCCACAAATACTCCCTCCAGAGCCGGAACAACCTGAGGACGATTGTGGTTCTTCAGCAGTGAGTCCGGGAGACCTATTAGTCTCTCTGAAAGGGAAAGAACTCCGTGACTGACTGAATCTTGGAAGAAACGTACAAAGACACATTACAGCCATTTTCTACCACCTTGTCCAAAGGTATATACACGGCCATCCATCGCCAGGGCAACAGAAAACTGGGTTCCGCAAGCTACTTTCTTAATGCCTTTGTTGCAAATGTGGTCGATTTTCTGTAAAAAGCAGAAAGATTTGAAGGTGCAAGGGTGATTTTAATTTATTGCTTTCGCTTATCATGGAAAAATAAAATGATTTGTAAGGAGAATACCTGAGGATAGCACTTCATAGTGCAAGGTCCCGTGCCAAGCTTCCCATAATCTCCATCTCCAAAGGCCCAGATGGTCATGCCGTCCGAGGACAGCACCAAAGTGTGGTTGACACCACAGGAAACCTAGGTAGAATGTAATCATATTTATTTTTCCAAACTACAAATCCTGTTGTGAGTTGTAACAGAGTGCTGTTTGTAATAGTAATTATTCTGGCTTTAGGGAAACACAGTTTTCCCCCAAAGATTATGCTTGAAGAGGTTTTCAAATTTAAAAAAGTACATGTGGTGAGGTACACAAATAACTATTTACCCACCTAAAAGAGGCCCCTTTGTCATTGAGTTCTGGAGCTGAAACACCTACCTGCCCTACACTGCAAGTTTCTAGCGCCATCACCCTCTCTGGCAACATCTTGTTGGATGTTGACCTTTGACCCAAGCGGCCATAATCTCCACTCCCAAAAGTAAAAAGCTTCCCATCTGCTGTGACTACAGCTGAATGCTTGAATCCACAAGCGAGCTGGAAATACACAAAAATAGATGCTCAGTTTACCTAAAAATGTAAAGTTGGAAAAAAAATTTCATGCATTTGACCTGGAATTTATCTAATTGCGCACCGAGTACTGAATTAATCAATCATTTATCCAATCGATTGGCAGAGTGGACCTCCTTGAGTTTCTTTCATCAAATCAGCGTACCTGCACTACTTCCTCTCCTTGGAGTGCTTCGATTTGCTTGGGCCTCCTCTGCCTCTCAGTGTTTCCATGGCCCAGCTTGCCGTAGTCCCCATCTCCCCAGCTGAAGACCTCCCCTGTCTCAGTAAGGGCTAGGGAATGACCATCTGACCCACAGGAGGTAGCCAGCTGGGTCACCACATACCCTGTGAGCACCCAGGGATTACAGAAGGGCACGTTACCCATGCAAGCAAATAAGCCTATGCGATCATAGACTGATTTCTCTGTTAGGCTTGTTCATACCTTGTAAGGCAGAGATGATAGTAGGGGTGTATAGATCATCTGAATTGCCCTGACCCAATCGTCCATAACTACCCTCTCCAACAGCCATGACTGTCCCATTTGCTTGGACAAGAAAAGTGCAATTTTGTCCACAGACGACCTAAACCAGACATGACAAACATGTGACACTTGCAGTTAGCTTCATAACATGCAGTCTGTACAAAAACAACATACAGCAGATATTACCAATTCAATTCATAGTAAATTTATATTAAAATACAAATAACAGCTTGTTAGAAACACAGAGATATCCCACAGAGCCAGGAACACTCCTTCTTCCAACATCCCCGTATAGCTTTATGAAAGGTTACTATAAAACACTTATCTTCATACTGTTTTATCATCTGTATTACAATGCTTCAAATGAGACTCATTCTCTTAGTTCTCAATTAATCAAAAAACACCCAAATGTCTACCCAACTCAAAAAAATCAGTGGTAGGTTCGGCTTTGCAGTTGTTCTGATAATATTCCAGTATAAGACTAAACAACATGATACAAACCTGATACTTATAATCATTCATTTGCACATCTGACATTGGCGATTTCACACACCAATTTTATGGTGGCCGGTTTGAACTTTAAATCTTTTTTTTTTTTTTTATCTCAAGGTTTTGAATTCTGATATGATACTTTTGTAACTGATACCAAAAAAATAATCTTGTAGTTGCTGAAATGCAACATCAAAGACATAATTTTCAAACTGGATCAAACTAAATTTAGCACCTACAATTCAAATATTTACAAAAAAAAACTAAACATACTTAGCTAGCCAGCAAAAGTGTGGGTATGCTTCACTGCAATGTTAAAATAAATGCAGACACTCCAATAAATGCCTAATATTTTTTTAAAAAAAAGACCATCAGGGAATTAAAATAGCCTACATTTATATAGGAAGTGTTTCATTACTCCACTCTCCAGGCTATTAAAAAAGAGCCAGTTGAATTGAAAAATTAAACATTAGTATTTCATTTATTAAATACACAAGTCTATACAATTTATTTTATTTAGTTAAAATAGTCAAGTCCCAGGGACGTTTTCAACAAGGAAGGTTAATAGGCTGCTAAAAATAACAGACACATGATGGTGGAATAATGTGCTAAAATTCTATATCACTAAACAAGAATGTAACACTTTATGTTATTAGGTTAAGATATATTTTACGTTGATATATTGTGCAGCACACACGCGCACGCACGAGCGTGCACGTGCACACACACACACACACACACACACACACACACACGCACACACACACACACACACACACACACACACTAAAACGCTAAAAAGGAAGAGGTCTTACTCAATTTTGATTGCGGGCTTCAAATTGGTTGCAGCTAGCTAAAAATTATGAATTTATATATTTTTCATCCCAACATTACCTGATTTACACTTTTAAAGAAACCTGTGGTGCACTTTGTTAGGCCAGAGCAACCAACCAGTAAGGTACCACTGAGGTACCCTGAGTAAGGTACCACTCCCAAGCACTGCTCCCCAGGCACTGAATTAGCGGCCCCCTGCTATTTCACATTGTCACATATGGGTTAAATGCAGAGAACACACGTTGTTGTTGTGCACTAATTCTAATTCTAAATTTCATGATGTTGAAATGGTGGGTGTTTCTGTGTAAGGCAAGGTCTGCACTGAAATGGTGGGTTCTTCTTAGAGTGTTTCTGTGTAAGGCACGGTCTGCGCTGAAATGATGGATACTTCTTAGAGTGTGTGTCTGCAAGGGTGTAACTTTGGCTGAAACACTGATGGCCTCCACCCATTACAGGGGAAACATGATTATTTGGGGGGGGGGGGGGGGGGTGTTTTACCTGGTTTTATTTATTGGGGGGGGTGCAACCCCCCCCCC
>JAABNY020000119.1:18672533-18696045 GCA_015164015.2 Brevimyrus niger
AAACTCCACACACATGTAACCCAGGCGGAGACTCGAACCCAGGTCCCAGAGGTGTGAGGCAACAGTGCTAACCACTGAACCACCATGCCGCCCCTATTATTATTAATATTATTAATAATAATAATATTATAGAATGATAATAATCATCGACCATTTGAAATGCCAGGAAATGCACATGGCACGGCTATGATTCCCTCCTATCACACAAAATGTAATTTTACTGTTATTTGATATAATGGGTGTATCCCTGTATTTTAAAAATCCATTATCATATTAAATGTAACATCAACAGATTTATTTCCTTCACTTTGGGCTGTCAGCTTATGAAATATTGAAATGAAAAAGAAGCCTCAGTCATGTTACACGCTGTAAGGGGGGCCCTAGACTGGGACTGGTAATACTCACTTGCAGTGACCAGATGTTCAGAAGCCCACCAATCCCTCCAGACAAGAGCGCCATCCCATTGGGGCAAAAAGACAGCGTCTTTACTGCGGTGACGTGGCCGTTCAGTCTGAACACACACTTTGCATGTCCACGCTTAACAGGAAAGACAAACCACAGATATACATATCAAGCTGTGACACACATTTTTTGAGAATATACAGAGTACATTAAGCTGATAATTCACAGTAAAAACCGGATTTCTATAACAATTTGTAAATTTTAAAATAAAATATTTTACTTTAATAGAAATTACCTTCATATCACTCATCTTCTCTTGGCTAGAAGTGCTGCTCAAAATATTGGGACTGGATACAATGGTGCCCCCTTGTGGCACAGTCCACACACAGACCACACCATTTTGGCACCCTCTTTTAGGAGAGAAATAAAGAAATCAAGAACACATAACATTTGCTTATCCTGTATTCCAACTAACAGTACCATTATTATCAATTTGATTTAAATATTTATACATATTGATTTAAATGTATTTTAAATATTTTATTTACATTCATGTATATAAATTTATACAGTAAAACTGTTAATGTCTCGAAATGACAGCCTCAGCCTCAGAAGAAAAGTGCGCTGAAGTTCATTTTAATGCACTAATTCATAAATTTAGCATTTTTAGCATATAAAATATTTAAACTGCAATCAACATATATTTAAATAGACATTATAACATTTTAACAAACAGCATTTTAAAAAAACAGCGTAAATTTTATATACTATCCTGTCATTTTACAGCAACTCCATTTAAAAATGAAAAAAAAAAAAAAAAAACACCGCTATACATATATACGTTGACCGTTATACAACAGGGAAGGGATGACAGACTGTTCAACAGGGGGAAAATGCCTCAGTTCCTAGCACTGTATAATCTTTGTTGCATTGCTGGCCTTCATAAAGGTGTGAGAGGTGTGAAGCAGCCCCTTGCAGCCTGACACGTCGTACTCACACAGCCAACATGAGATGAGGCTCTGAGCCGGTCCCGGGAAGAGGACACCACTCCGTCACATTGACAAGGCTGGAGTGGAAGAGCGAATAGAGCGCAAGCCAGGAGCCCCCAGCACGGCCCCACACTTTCACCACGTCCGAGCGCCCCGCTGACAGGAGCAGGTGTCCTGTAGGGTCCCACTTGAGGCCACTCACGCTTTCCTGAAGAGGAAAGTCATCACGGGAGGGGACGCTGAGAAATGACACCCGTGACAACAAACGCATAGAAATAAAGCAGTAAAGGCATCTTTCTTACAGGAAAGGCAGACAAAATGAGAGGCTGTTTTGTGTCACTGGGCTCCACAGTACCCAACAGGATCTTTCCATCCGAATACCCGACGGCAAAAGGCCTGTCCAAACTGTGCCAAGCAATGCATTGAGGTGCTAAATGGAGAAAAAATTAACAAAACAAGTTACATTACGAAGCATTTGGAAATGTGGAAATAGCATACTAGAAACAAAAGTTACTTCTGACTCGAAACAAAAGTTACTTCTGACTAGAAACAAAAGTTACATCTAAATCTACTGATTTACAAGAAGCAGTCAATTTTACAGCATGAAATGTTCGAATTAATTAATGTGAAAAGCAGAGCTCACCTTCTTTTCTCTGACAACAGATCAGCTCTGTGCTTTTGACTTGCAAATCCTCAGTGACCTCCAGCCAGCAGAGGGTGCCATCTAGCCTGCCCACCAGCAGGCTTTCTGAAGCAGTGGGCTGGCTGGCCATACACGGAATGGAGTAAGGAGTGAACGCTTGTGCCCAGGACAGGGCTGTGACCCAGGATGGCTGCACTGCAACATTAGCATAGGGGCCTGAAACACAAAAATAACGTTTAACAAATTTATCAGACAAAATTGCAGTAGCCAAAGTACAATTCTTCACTGCCAATACTCATCTAAGATTTAAAACAACTAATTGCATGATGGCAAGATACAGGCTACTCACCATTTACTGCCCAAATGTTGACCAGTCTATTCTGGAAAGCAGCAAGAAATGTTCCTCTTGCACTCCAGCCAACTGGAGATACACAATGAACATTTCCTGTGCCCTCTGAGCTTTTGCTGTCGCTGCAGAGAATAACAGCAAATCACAATTAACCTGATAGAAAAAAACAACAACAATAGTGCAGCGTAGTGGCACAGGAACTGGCCCTGTGGTGCTCACCTTTCGCTGCTGGTATGAGCACTGTGGAACTCTGCTGCTGTCTGTGAAACATCCCAGATTCGCACTGTGCCATCCTGAGCTCCAGTCACCAACAGCCCTTGCTCATTGCTCCAGCTGCAGCTCGTCACCTGAGACAGAGTTCAGGAGGTTTACCGAGAGCATGGTCAGCCCCAACCATTCTGGGGCATGAAGCTAAATTTGATTAACCAAGATGTCATCTTCCTTCACATTCTGACAAGACGGTCAGGTGGGGCGTCCCCTGATGGCCATTGGGCTATAAGCAGTAGTGATGGGCAATCGAAGCTTCATGAACCATTTTCTGTATTTTCTGACCCTAATAGATGTCACTTTTTGTTCTATTGGGGCATTGAGCCCTTTTTTGAATAGAGTGCACCATCTAGTGGTAACAGAAAACACAACAAACGGTTCACGAAGCTTCATTTTACCATCACTACTAAGCAGTCACATAATTCTCTGGGCAGGCTCTGACTGAGACCTAACATACCATTCGTAGCTAAAAATATCTTAAAAATTATACGCAAAATCAGAGTAATACATGCTACAGTCGTTTAGCCCATCATTACGAACACATTAGTGTTTACCCTGCTCTGGTGTCCCTCTAGTTTCTTCACTGGACACTTGCGCAGGTCTCCCGCCATGTCACTGTAGGTTTGCGGCCGCACAGGGCTATCGCTCTCGGAAGCCGCGAGGGCCCGCACCAGCTGCTGGGCGGCCCACTGCCGGTGCCTGTTAGTCAACCGGCCTGACAGGCAGCAAGCGGCAAGGGCATTTGCCAGCTCCAAGGGTCCTACTCTTGGCACAGTTGGAGAGGGTTGAGGGCCCATAGCCAGTGAACTTTCATTGTCTGAAACAATCAATAATATTGGTAAAAATACATTTATAGTAGCTAATATTTTGCATGCTACTACCCTCTACTGGATAATCAGTGATGGATGATGGATGGATGAATAATAGGATAGAATTTTTGCATATAGACTACCACCAGGTTAAAAAAATACAAAAATTTTAGCTGAACTCTTCATCAAACACTTCCATTAAGAATCATCATGTGCATGAGAGTGTTGTAATAATACCTCTATGAAATTTATATTTTAAAATTATATATACCCTTTGACTCGGCCTCCACTCTCTCCGACCTGTACCGATAACGGACGCCCTTCTCTGACAATAAGGACACCAGGCTTTGGGTAACCAGGAATGTAGGAGATATGGGCTCCTTGCAGTCCTGTTGGGCTGTCTTTGCCGTGGAGTTGAAACATCTTCTCTGCTGAGGGTCACTAATTGCCCCAACATTCATACCAGTGGCGGCTGCCATCAGATCCTGAAAATGAATCACAGGATGTCTATTTACCAGTATATTCCTCAAAATGATCACTTCACCCAATTCAATCTCTAGAGCATATTTACTTGAAAAATTATTCAAAAACATGTTAGTACCTGTGGCCTTAAATGTGTTTAGAATGACAGAGAAAGGAAAATGGCACCTACCTGGGTACAGATGTCCACCAGCTGGCGGTAGGCTACAGGGCTACTGGAGACGAGACAGCCAATGGCGGAGCTGAGGAAGGTGAGGAAACCAAAGCCCGTCCTTTCTGCTGTCAAGCTAGCGTCCGAGCCCAGCTGGCCCATGACGGTGTGGACCCGCCCTGCAGCTGCCAAGCACATCAATCGCACCAGGATACGAATGTCTGCTAAGCCCAGGGCTTCCAGTCCACACGAGTGGCTGCAGCTAGAGGTACTGAGGGAAAGATGGTGATCCAATCAGAAAGCAGCTCCATTTGGTATCCATATCAAACCTTTTCAGCAAAAATACCATTTTAAATAGTGTGTGTCACACATATACTGGTGTAAATATAATGTCATCTATACCCCATAACCAAATATTATCTAAATATATTACTTTAATACTATAAGTATCCTCGCAAGATTTTCCAAAAGCGGTTTGCGTTTTGTTAATGGACCAAGAACCAAAACAGAACACAAGAAGGTTCTTCTTGGCCATTTTTATTCTATGACCCTCTTTAAAATGTGCGCAAATGCCTTGTGCTAAATACAGATGACAGATTCTTACAGTAGCTTAAGGCAGCTATACAAAGCGAACTTCCCATAGCTACAAGTATACTATATTATCTGTACGTAACTATACAGAGAATACGGAAAACTGTTATGTTGTGTGGTTATGTCTGGCCAGTATCACCTTGAGGACGTCTGAGAAAGGGCATTCATCACCATGCTGTAGGCCAACAAAATCTGTGCTGTCATGGTGACTCGTCTCAGGGCCTGCAATCGCTCCTGGGGCTCCCGGAGGGAAGCAGCCTGTTCCCCCAAACTGGGGCTAACGGCCGAACTTTTCGGTTCAAAAACAGGGCCTCCTGCCAAGGAAAAGTGCCGTGTACTTTATTCCTGTCACCGTTATGGTGATACAGATGCTTGCGTTTAACGGCGGCGTAATATTGCCGGCGATACGCCCGCAGGAGTCGGTTACCTTTACAGAAAGCTGCCTTGCCATGGCTGACGGCATTGGTGACTAGCGCCCCCAGGGGGTCGTTTTCTATGAAGGGGATGGGGTCTGGGGTCAGCTTCTTCTCACTCAGACCCAGGGGTCGCAGTAAAACCCCAAAGTCCTCCAGACCTGTCAGCTTTTCCGTGTCACACTCTTCACGCTCCCAGTCGTCTACACATAACAAAACCATAAAAGCGTTACATAGACATTTACACAGACATAAATACAAAATTAACCAAATTTTTATAATGACTGACTGAAACAGTAGTAATGAGGACTTAAGCTCAAACCTACCATCAGAAGTGCTGTCTAATCTTCCAATCAAACCAGAAGCCACACTTTTAATTCTGGAAAATAGTGGAATACGAATGAAAAACATACATCTATTTTGATGAAATTACACATTACGCGTTGACGAATAAGTCAGAAATGCATCTAAAATTAATATGCATAATTGCGATTTTTTTTATTTTGGCATTCAGAAAACTGACTGAAAAGTTATTAATTTAGTAAACACAGTTGGTGGATAGTTGTGGAAGTATGAGTCTCTGACACTCTGAGAAAAGTAATGCTTTACATACATGTGTACACATATATAATAGACCTGACCTAGTATAAGTGGTGAGTTGCAAGTTACAGTAGCTGTCCCCCATTCGCTACCAAGGATTTCAAAACTATATCTGAACGTGTTATACAGACCAAGCTTAAGGGCGATGTTCCAAATAAGCAATCTTAAGCAAAGAAAAAAAGTAAAAGAATGATTCTCAGGAGAAAATGATAAATGATGAACGAGTGGAACAACTGAGAGAGTGTGACATGGGCTACAACATACAGATACAGGATGCTGCCCTCTGCGCACAGAAAAGCCATAGAAATGTAATAAAGCGCCAGCGATATGAGCCAAACCTGCAGGAAACTTCACATCCTTACCTGTCTGATTTGGAGCCCAGCTCACCCAAATTGGCAGCCAGGTACTTTTCGCGGCACGAGCTGCAGAGCAGGTAGTAGGGACTGCCGGAGCCGCACTCTCCGCCGAACCAGCCGTCCACGTAGGCCCCGTTGCTGCGGTAACCACGCCGGCCGGCGCTCTGGCCACAGCCGGGATGCTGTCGCTTCATGTGGTTGTTGAACTGCAGGGTGAGGGTGCTGCATAGCTCACACTCCACCATCTCGTGAGGTTCTGGGTGTTCCGCCCCACTCTGACGAGACACCACAGCCTTTAATTAGTAATTAGTCATTAATTTAAATAAGCAGGAGACATAAAGATGACGAAACACCTCATAGCATTTTTGTTAAGATCGTGCATTAGAGGACTGCACTCAAAACTTCTGAAATATCACATCCAGTGGTATCTCGGTTCTTGGACTCACTAGAACTCGAATTTCTTGAAAGTTGAGCAAACCAGTTTGACCTAGAACTTGATCTGAATATCAGAAGTTGAACCGCAAATGCTGACCTAATGCGAATTGTATGTGCCAGGAAATGCAATTCTTACTTCAATGCCTTCTTCACAGCACAACATTACAGTAAATAACAATAAATAAACCACTAAGTTATGTGTACTATTAGAGCATTTATGTCAATTATTTAAACTTTATTTTATCAGGTTAATTAACTGAAAACCAGTTTTCATTGCTTTACGTGATATTCGGGAGAAATAGCAGATTACGGATCAGAACTGTCTGGGATTCAAACGTCATGCATTTAACTAAACTCTTCACCCAATAAGGGCAAAGGTGTGTCGTCATGGAGGCAGTTCCAGTTTGTGCAGCCGGGTGATAAGTCGCAATGCATCTAACCATAATGCATTGCATCAGGATCAGAATGCGTTGCTTTAAGCCAGCCCTGTAAGCAAGTCAAACACATGCAATGTGCCACACCCCCTCATTAACCTCGTGTGGGATCCCCACGTGATCAGCTGTTTCTGGTTGTTGTCATTAGTCCTCTGTATTAAGTCCGCGTTTCAGTTTGTTTCCGCAGACCGGTTATCGGGTGCGTACGACTTACTTAGAGTGCTTACTTAGAGTATGACTCATTTCTTGTAGCGTACAATTTATATTAGGTCAGCATTCATAGTTCAACTTCTGATATTCAGATAGAGTTCTAGGTCAAACTGGTTTGTTCGACTTTCAAGAAATTCAAGTTATAGTGAGTTTGAGAACCGAGGTACCACTGTATAGCTAAATGTACATCATTAATCTAACAAAACAGCAAAACAATTTATTTTGTGCTAAGTACATGGTTATAATAAATAAATAAATCATATAATCAATATTCAAATCTAGAATATTTAATAAAAAAAAGCATCAGAAACATATTTTATTCATGAAATTGTTTGCTGCTGCGGTAAAGGTGAACTTGAAGGAAAAAATACTGTGATATACCATGAATCTTCCAGAGTATCAAAAAATACTGTGATATACCATGAATCTGCCAGAGTATTGAAAAATACTGTGATACAAATTTCAGTCATATCAGCCAGCACTACTTTTTTACAAAAAAGAAAAGGAAAAATACAGCAGAAAGCACCTACAATAAAATGCACAGTTGCAAGAGCACATAACATAAAACTACAGCTAAAATTCAAAACATCATCCATATATACAATTTACACATCAAGCACAGAAAGAAACAGAGATACACAAGAAGGCAGCACCTCTACCATCCAAAGTGTATCCCTCTCAGAGCCGATGAACTCAGGGGTTAGCAGATCTTCATAGGGTTCCTCTTGGTAGGTGTCATCCATGTAACCCAGCTCAGACTCCTCTTCTGCTGCAAAAGGGTGCGTCTCTGCCCGCTCTGTCCAGTCCAAGGCCCCAGGGTCTTGCCTGTACAGTGGAGGGATTGGACTGGGCGAGGGTGAGTCTGAAAGACAAATATGTGCATTTAACAAGACTGGAATAACAACTATACTGCCCACATCTTAAAGATCCATCCAGCCAATACACACATCCATCCATCCATCCATCTATCTATCCATCTAGCCATCCATTTACCTACCTTCCAACTGCTTATCCTGATGGACGTCAGCACAGGACACTCTTTTAAAGTATACCCTAGACAGGATGCCAGTCCATGCTCACACATGCAAGCACACATTACCGGCATTTCAGAGATGCCAAACAGTCTAACCACACATCTTTGAACAGCAGAAGGAAACCCGAGTACCCAGAAGAAACCCACACAAGACAGGGAAACCATGCAAACTCCACATAGACAGAAGGCAGAGGCGGGACTCAAAACACAAGCACTAATGCTGTAAGACAACAGTGCAACCTAGTGAGCCAGCATGCCAGCCAGCTCAACAACAAGGCTTTGGGCAAATTCCTTATTATATCACACTAAGAAAGAATGTCTAACATGCACAGTGTAAAATTCACGACACTATTCCCTACTGGAAAAATGGCTGGAAGGCAGATGGATACATATAACTCATTTTAAAACCATAGTGAATAAATACCACAGAGAACTCTATCAGATCAATGCCTCTCATGAAAGTGCCTCACCAGCTCTTCTGAAGGACGTCCTCTGTCCTAGACAGGAGCGATGGCGGCGGGCAGGGGGGGGCCTGTTCCTGGTCAGATGCACATCCAGGAAGTGTTCCCTTTCCACCAAATCCAGGCCAGCTAAGAGACTGGGGACAAAAACACATTCCTGACTCTCATTTTGGAGATATCCTCCTTCTTAAATCCATAACTTACATTTCACGGATGCAATAGATCACCTTGGAAATGCATGCAATTTTTTTTTACTGACATCCTGATCATACCTTTCACTAGGCTCACTCGTCTCTGCTAAGGGCATGGCGACTGGTGATTCCGGGCACTGCACGGTCTGGGGCCCGTCGGGGGACAGGCCGGTGCTAGCGCCACTCGGGGGGGCCTCCTCCGCCTGCTGCTCCTCAGTCAGCGGGTGCTCCAGCATCCAGCTGGCCAGCATTTCAGTGGTGTGGGAGTCCACCTCACCGGTGACACCTGAGGAAGACCACCCCCCGAGGTCAGAAACCCTGAGAGCAGCGCAGAAGGTGCCAAACCTCTGCAGCCACATCAATCTCTGTCAAAGGTACGTTTGTAAAATACAGAGAGAGTCTGTAAAGCATCAGTTATTATTTGGACTGATTTATTTCCAAAATTAATACTTAGAAGCCCAACTATCACAGAATTATCACACAGTCCTTTGCCTGGCATTGAACTCCCTAAGTGAATGAATTTAAATGGATTACTGGGCTGTAGGTTCGGCTGTACATTTTCATACAAGCAGTGTGAATGAGTCAATGCCATAGTAAGAAATTGAGGACCAGAGAAGATTATGTTAATTTACAATTATAGAAACTGCTCACTGTTAACAAGTGACACAGAGGAAAAATAAGTTATGCTACATTAAAATGTATTGGTTTATAATTTTTTTTAAATAATGGAATAATAGATAAAAATGCTTAATTTATATGAGGATGTTCACATTAATAGAGAATAACAGGTTTCTTGTCTTTTGTATATAGCTGGTTTTAGATCAGTCCTTGACTGATAACATAACAGTGCCATATGTCATGAGACAACACGGGCAGGACTCTGCGGGACACACCTACAGCTATGCACTGTGGGCAATTTATATGTGACAAATGACGTAAGCCACATGTTATTGGGCTGTGGGAGGAAACTGAAAAGAGCTTTCACACACACACAGACACACACACACACATACACAGAGAAGAACACATAGATCAAACATATCACACTTATTCAAGCAATCAGTCAATTTTTGCTACTGTACTGTTAAATTCTTGCATTGCATTATGAAAAACCGATGGTAATGTTCACCATACTTTTTTTTTTAATTAAAAATTTATCACTGAAATGTTACTGTTTATACTAATGACTGTAATACATACAGATATCCATCAACTTAGGTCCAGGTTTCGTCCCAGATGAGGACATGTCTCAGTCTTTGTATGGGAGCGGTGAAAAATACGGTAAAATATAATATAACATCACATGCATTTAACTAAATCACTACAGCAGCAAACATCTCTCTATAAATGTTTTAAGGCTCTTATGGAACGTAAGTACGACCAGATGTTACTCGATAGGACATGAGTCAATGGATGAGTGCAAATTTGCCCAAACTGTCAAAACAGTACTATTACTACTACTGAGATGATCTAATATTGAGGTACCTGCTGTTTCCATGGCTTTGTAGATATGTCTCATGGAGAAGCCCATTTCTAGTAACTGTGCAGGGGCAAACATTTGAGGACACTCTGGAATTTTAGGAAGAAAACAACATTCTGAATATAAAAAACAAAAATGTATTAGCAGTAATATTTCCTCATATATGTTTTTCATAACAGAACTGGTCCCAGCAGTAAATAACATCTTGCTTTACATGAACATTTCAATCAATGGCAGTGAGTAATAATGAAAAAAGGTTCCGTTTCAGATTTTTGTGGAATGCAGTTGTTAAAATGACATGTAAGTATTGACAAATAAGCTTGACCCATGCATCAAAAATAACTACCTAAGGCCTGTTCAAAAACTAAGCTTTTTTAACAAACTTTTCACAAAGCACAGAGTAACAGACAGCCATGGAACACCATGCAACAGACATTACCAGTGAGATATAATCCATATTGTCCATGAGCTAATCTTTTGGAAGATTGACTGTCCTACTTTATCATTGGCTAAATGCCTTACCTGCTCGATTCCTGGTGCTAGATGGCTCCAGGAAGATAGGTTGAGGCTCTGTAAAACCCTCACAAGAAAGAGAGCTTGCCACATTAAAGCCTGGATGCAACACTGGGTTATTCATCAGGCCAGTCAAGGTGGGGAATCGTGCTAAGACCATCTGCCTAAAAAAGCCAAGACAATAGAGGGCTAGATTCACCTTCCAAGACAGCAGAGACACCCCAATTGTCCAGTCTTTTGGAACCTTTTCAGTAACTGGACAGGACTTCCAACTGCAGTCTATTGTTTGGGATGGGATTTTCAAAAAAATTTCCAACCAACATCATACCAGAATCTTGCAGATTTGAGACCATTGCCAACTAGTCACATTCACCTGTATAAAAAGACTGAGGTTTAAACACACTCCAGGCTCAATATAAGAATAATGCTAAATCAAATATATATATTGATTATCCAGAGTGTCCTTTTATATACATATAAAGAATAATTTAGACTTGTGTGTATATCTGCTCTTCATGGAAAGTAGGAATAGCTGTGGTTAGTCAGGCAGTGCTGCAGGAGGTACTAATTAGTGCTGCACACACTCACCTGTCTTTCTTTCAGATGAGCTGTTGACTGAAAATGATCTGGAGCAAAAATTTCCCATACAATGATTAAAAAGCTGTGACGCATGTTTTGCACTAACTATGAAAGCACTGCATTTGTGATGATACGTACGTGCAGTGTTTTTTTTTTTCTTTTAAAAAGTCAGCTACATCTGTAAAATGCTTCTCTTTATAGAACACCATAGGTTTTACATTTTAACGTAATTTTAGAAAAAAAAATTATGAATGGACTTGAGATTATTGGAAGCAGTGTCAAGGGCCAAATCATGTGTTCAAATCACCCAGCCTTTGATGTTGTTGGATTATCAACATGAATATAATGGACATGTAAGAAACAAAGACTTCCAGTACAGGACTTTGCATCTGTTAATACATAAATATAAATCTAAAAAGATCTGCCATTCCCAGTATCTAGTATAAGGAAAAACATACATCATGCATACATGACTTCTCTCATTCTTTATGCAAATAAAACTCACTGTAAGAGATTGATTGGGAGAAATGGGTTGAAGTTGTCCAGACCATCTGCTTGCAGTGCAGAGAGCAAAGAGGCAGCCAAGTCATTACTGGAAGACGATGCCGTGGCTCCATTTGAAGGGCAAAATATGGTGGTGCCTTCTGAGCCATTACTGTACAAAGACATGGTGCTCGAAGACTTGGACACGGGCTGAGAGACAGGATGATGTGCAGACTCTGGACGGGAAATGAGAAGGTTTAGTATAAACTCCTTAGTACAGCATCACGAGAGCAAAAAAAATAACCAATTCGCATTTTACCCTTTGGTTCTTTAGCCCCAGAATCTTCCTGCAGCCTGTTAATAGCGCCTTTGAAGATCATGATTTGTGCTCTTTCCAGATCGGCCAGTGATGCTTCCTGTTTGATGGGGCAAGTCCGGACGGCCCACTTCACCATGCTTCGGACAACAAACTGGAGGACCAGCCTCAGCTCTGCGCATTCCTCCATGCCGGCGCTGCTCCTCGCTGCACTGGGGCTTCCTTGGGCTGTGGCTTTTGACAGCAGGAGTATATCGGTAAACTTCCCACTGCTCAGGATTACTGACAGTGACTTTAAGGCACCTAATAAGAGGTAGGAGACTCGGATGGCATGCAGCTCTAGTGCAAAGATGTCAGCCCTGGCCTGCTGGCACGTCCCAGATGGCACAGGGAGGACTTCCTGATACCCAAAGAGGTCTTTGGTTGGTATAAGAGAATCTGTCGCTTCAGGGAAGTCGCACTTGACAGGAGCACTTTGTCTGCACTTTCCGTCAATCAGGCCTGTACCGTCCTCCCCATCCATCACGGCACGAGCGATGTCCTCATCCAGCTGACGCTCCAGCTCACTGTGCTGGCTGCCCTCCGGATGGCCCTCCCTGTGTGGCGGATGGTGCTCTTGCAGCATCCCGGTCAGAAACATCAGGTCTAATAAGACAGAGGGTTTCAGGCCTCTGAGGCGCGTTAGGTCCACTGGGGGTCTGCCAGTGGGCTCCAGGGAGGAGAGCGGCGTGTCGCTGGGTGACCAAGAATTCAGGAAGCTTGATTAGTGGAGTGGAGAAGCAGAACATGCAACACACAGATGGAGGTAAGGAAGGTGGATGGGGGAGGGAAAATAAACAGAAGAAAAAAGGAAATTAAAAAGCAGGAAAGTAAATATAGAAAGAAAAGAAAAAAAATTGAAAAAGGAAATGTTAAAATGGCAAAATATATATATACACATGTATATACATGAATGAAAAAAATACACAAACTTGATCTATACAGAGATACACTTTTGCTACTATAGACTTGGACAGCATTACAGTAATGAAATATACTATGGCATTTAGGGTAGGCCAGTTGTGATAAACGATAAATCAATTAATTGCACGATAATTAAAACGAGGATGATAATTTTTCCTGCCGCGATAATTTTTGTTTGCATGCTTGTTTGTTGTCCTTGTGTCTCTCTCAACCAAATGGCAATATCGGCTCTTTTTAGCAAACCAGCTCATTTGTCTCAGCTCACCAAACTGTCTCTTTCGGCTTCTAATCGGCCCTTTTTTTAAAAAAAACCACCCCTCTCTTCGTTTAATCTGATGCTGATTAGCGTGACCTGATTTTAGCTTGTTCAAAATAAGACGCCGTCTCGCGGGCAGGGTTTTTCGGAAGACAACGTGTTCTGGTCATAGTTGTCCTTAATGTTTAGGCAGCTCAAAAACCCGGACAATTCTATAAACATTAATAAAACTGCTCATTAACAGGAGCTGGCTCCCATCGTTCACTAAAACGAGTCGGCCATCTCGTTCACAAATGATGCATCACTAGTAATGAGGCATGAACTCTTGTGCCAGTGGGCTCTTTACAGGTCAGCTTCCGCGTTCATGGAAATGCGGCTCACTCATTTCTGGTCTGTGAAAAATAACATTGGTTTATACATGCCGTTTACAGGACTTGCCCAAACTTATGAATGAATGAATGAATATATGCCTTTTATTGTCACTATACTTGTATAGTGGGATTAAGATCAACGACGTGTATCGCTTTGGTAAATCCTTCTCCAAAGTACCGATGAGTAAATTAGAGAAGGGCTTTTACGTTTTTTGCCTTGTCTTACATCCACGGATACGAAGGGGAGTCTTATTCATTCAACTTTGTCACTGGCGTTAGCTATAGCTTACGCTAATAGACGTTACTCCCGGACAGTGATAGACAGTGTACAGCAGGGGTAGCCAATCTTATCCGCAAAGGGCCGGTGTGTATGCAGGTTTTTGCTGCAACTAATTTGATTACTAATTAGACGACTGATTGGCTGAAAGAGTCTTCACACCTGGATTTGAACAGCCAACCTACAGGTCATCCCAAAAACCTGCGTACACACCGGCCCTTTGCGGATAAGATTGGTTACCCGTGGTGTACAGTATGCATGTGGCAATGAAGTAACTATGAACATCCCCAGTGATTCGATCGGAAAATATTTAACTTAGTACAGTATGTTCTTTATGTGCTTAAGTACACATTGCGTTAATCTGTGTTTGCTATTCTTAGTGTCAAACAGAAACACAGGAACAGGAGAGGTTGCTGCTTGAGATCCACAAAGAAGCATGACAAACAGCATAGTGTAGAAGTATGGCAGCACTGGTACTTTGTTAGAGTTCTAATTAAAGCTGTTCAATATTCAGGTTTGTGCAGTATAGACTAATCAAAGCTTATGATAAACCACCATAAAACGAGCCATGGAGACGCTGCAGCGAACGCTTTCAGATAATGTGAAAATACACTGTATAAATGAAATTGAATATTTAGTATTATACTGTATTATATAGCGTATTTTAATTATACACAATTCAGTAATTTAATTTGTACAGTACTGTAATTTGAAAAGTGTTTGAAACGGTTGTACTATATTTTGCAATCAAAATTACTGACTCTGTCTGTTTTACTACCTATCATTCATGTAAGAAATATACACGTGTCAGTTAGACTGAGATAGAAAGAAAAAATAGAAGAAAAAAAATCAGTTATGATGATCATCGGATTATAATTATCAATTTCGCCCAGGGAGACGTGTTCACTATAAGCAGTAAAGTAAAATGTGGCAATAAATTATATGAAACGTGAGTATAAATATCTTGGATTTGCCAAATTTCTCAGAGATTTGCATGGAAACGTAAAACTCGATTGCATCTTGAGGACGTGGTGCACTTAGGAAATTAATATTATTGTTGTTTTTTTAGCTTCTGAAACACAAGTTTATCCTTTCTTGTGCTCATAGTTACTCAAACCAGAAGCAAGTGAGCCCAATTTCGCACTGGCGGATATGACGTCACTGCGATGTTATTGTTTATCGCAATAATTTCTGGGACAATTTATCGGCCAGCAAAATTTGTTATCGTTACAGGCCTAATTTAGGGTACAATATAGTGTTTTGACATCATGTTGGCCTACTTGGGAAATTCTAAAAAAAATTCAAAATACTGTTAAAGTATACCTTTTGAAAATACCACCGAAATAAATTTCTAGACAATATGAAGAATTAGATATCACCCAAACCTGCTATAGTTTATATATGTGTTTTATGTTTTTTAGGAGTTGGACACAGTTAATACAATAATAAGATTCAACAGGCTTAGCTACGTCAGTAACGCGGCGATCGGAGAGCCGTGCTACCTGATAGTGAGGTCGGCCTCCTCCCACTGCAGCTTGGCCAGGGAGCTGCCTTCCTTCAGCACCCCCAGCATGATGGCTCGTCGGCCGCTGGGCCGGTGCACACACAGCCCCCCGGCACGGAGCCCGCTGTCCACACCGCCCAGCACGGCCAGCACCGGCCACACCTCGCAGCTCAGCGTGTCCAGCTGCGCGCCGGACAGGGCCGACGGGCCCAGCTGCACGTCCCCCATCCTTCCGGAAGCACCTTCAGGCTCCCCTCGCACCTTCTGCTTCTCCTCTGGGAGCCTCTTACCGAGGTTTGTTCCTGTTGGACATCAAGCCACACAGCTGAGCACTACGGCTTGGGAAGCCTGGATCTGCATGTGACTTGTTTCCCACAATGCTCATTGTCGCAGAGGCGTTTAGAAGGAAGACTCAAGTGCTGCACTGCACATAAATAAAGCCATAAAGGCAATGCAGTTTTTTCATTGAGCTGTACAGGACATATAAATTCTATTACTAAAATACTCCCTTCACATGTAGCATACAACTTTTTATACAACCCGACTTTGAAGAATAAAGGGCATGCAAGTGTGCCTGTATGCGTTCCTTGTTACAGTTTAATAAATTTGTGTATCAATAATTCAGGCCAATACTATTCTCAGTAAAGCGCAAGTATACTTTACAGCTTATTTTACAAGACGTAATTCATCATCATTACACTAAGGCTAACCTGTCCTGGCTCCGTCCTGGATCAGGGGTCCGATCAGTTCCAGCTTGGCCACCATATGCTGATTTATGTGGGCCGTCCAATTCTCATAATGATGCAGGCGCCTGAGCAGCTGAACAGTGGCCTCCACCATAACAGTAGTGCGGGGGCTACACAGGGGCTGTCCAGGAAGGAGGTCGTTGGGCACACCTCGCATCTGAAGGTCACTGATCGCCACCTAGTGGAAGGCAGAAGCACGACATCTATTATTATTCTAAGGTCAACAAAATTAGCAAGACAATCCACAAATTCTAAAAAACGGTCAAGTAAAAACTAGAAGCTAAAAGAAGTACTTTTTCTCCAGGATTGCTGCTGTAGAACAGCACACAGGGGTAGAGCTCCGTAGCATCTACGCCTTCAAATGCTAGCTTTGGCTCCTGTAAATCAAAATCCGAGTTAGCACATCCACGGACATGCTGGACAGGAAGATAGTCTTAGTATTTGTTACAGACGTGCTCTTACCTTGTTGTTCTTCGCAAAGGAAATGGTTCTAGCCTCCATGTCAAGAATGCAGGTAATGGTATCTCCCTGGGTAAAGGAAGGCAGGACCCTGCCCAGTTCCCCACCATGGTACAGGCTACCACTGTAAGCCCGGTACAGCCACATATCTGTAGTAGTACGGTGATTAAAATCCCGGACAGGCCAGCGGGACACCCCAACGCAGGTGCCCTCGTTGCCTTTGTTCTCCTTCATGATGCAGAACTGTGGAAAAAAAGTTAACAGTAATAAAAGCAACAATCTTTCACTTCCAAATAATAATATCAGCTGCAAGCTGGGACCTTCGAAGAGTTCAGCCAGAATAAGTAAGACGCTGTTGAACTGCATGACAACGGGCTTATGAATATCATTCCAACAAGTGGGGAAATCTCCTTGTTTTGCTCACCTTCCAGGTGAAACAGCCTGACGTTATAGAGGTCGTAGCTAAGCCGTAGCCTTTGCCCCCGGATCCGTGCGAAAGCAGGTTTCCACTCTCGAGTGAACAGCAGATCAGTTTGTGTGGATCAAACGAGAATTCTCCAATCGGAACGCATTCATCTTCACTTGCGGTTCCCTGAACAAGGCACAATGTCATACTCAGCCCACTTATGTCCAACGCAATATGTGGAGCAACAATGGAAATGTGTTTAAGGTGAATTTTAGATTGACCTCCAAGGGGTTTTCAGCATTCTTCTCTGGAGCTGTTTCCAAAGCTAGAGGCTCCTTCCACATACATTCTGACAGGAGTCCAAATAATTGATCAACGATCTGAAACAAAGACAAATAATAATAATGATAATCGGTAAAATAATAAAACAAACATTCAAGGTACCTGTACCTAATAACTGAAGTATAATTAAAGAAAATGCCTAATACAAGAGATGATTTATTCATGTTTACATTTATTAACAGAATTCCAATTATTCCAATTCCCAATTCCAATGATTCATACAAAAATACATTTTAATCACAGGGAGGCATCAGCAGTTACCTTCTTCACTTGTACCGGATCAGAACAGGTGGGCAACAAAGCTTCTAGAATGTGGAAGGCAAGCAATTTGGACCTCAGGTTCCTGAACTGAGGGAAGCCTAGGATGCAAAAACATCAAAGGACAATATTACAAACATTTGCAAAGGATTAGACATGAGTCAATGAACAAAAACCCATCAAAATGCTTCAAAGAAAATAGGTACATGACAAACACCTGAGGGGCTTCTGTGGGTTAGGATGGCCATAAGTGGATCAATCCACTTGATGAAGATGGAGACACTCTTAGTCCCCTTTGGGGACACAATGCGTCGCAGGAACACCAAGAAGTCAGCCAGCTGAGACTCCACAATGCACCTGTTTCTGGCCAGCTGTGCCTCTGAACCACGAGAGATCCACAGCAATAAATGCATTGCAATACAGTACAGTTGCCGCATTAAAGCTTTTTTGCACATTTGTATTAATTCCCTGTACACAGTACATTTTTTTCTAATTTTTTATTTTTAATGTCCAACTTTTTTTAGAAGTGACATTTTTTTTATCTTTTTGTCTTTCTGTTTGCTCCTGTGACACCTGGATTTCCTTCTGGGCAATAGCTGATTGATTGATTGACTGATCGACTGACTAAATATAATTACAGTTGGAAGTTTTCTGCTTAGATCAATCTAAACATGCTGATTTGAAGACGGCGCATCTTGTTTATTTTTAAGTTCCCTCCAATTTGTTTGTCTGCAGATATATATTGCATTAACTGCTATTTAACTACATATTTATCCATACAAGTCAGTTTTACGCAAGTGCCAATGGTGATTTTATTGTTTACAAATTAGACAGCATTGCTGTCATTAGGCTGACTCACTGTCGTGTTTGGGCTTCTTGCCATCAGCACCAAGGTCAGTGCCATCTGTAGTGTTCCTCTCCAGCGCCTCCTGCTGGTGTACCATGTGCAAGAGGCCCTGCAGTTGCTCAGACATGACGTCCATGAGGGCCTGTAGCACCTCCCAGGGAAGGGCGTCCTCACAGGAGCTAAAATCAAAGACAACTGAAGTCAACGACAACAGAGGCTAACAACAGCTATACTCACATTCATATGTATTAGAATCCTACAGAAGGTTCCATAAAGGGCCTGTTACCTTGCAGCAATGGCTAGTATCTGCAGCAACCTGGCACTAGCCAGTTTAACTGCCCCACTTAGCAGCATCTGTCCAGACACAGAGGCAGCTAACCAGCGCTGGTTCATCAGAACACAAGCGTTGTCTGTCAGCGAGGATAACACATCGAGAATACCACACTTCAGAATGACATCCAGGTCCAAGGGCTGGTAGTTGAAGTTTAATGCATATATTATTGCCAGAAGTAAAGGCTGATAGGATCCTGGATAAAGGACAAGAAAATCCTAATTAAGATAATTATGGTTCACTTGTAGGAACATTGCATAATTTTGCATAATGATGTATGGCAAACCTGTTTGTTCCTTCTCTATTAGCACTTTATGCCTCAGCAAACGGACCACCTGCTGGTAGAGAGTGTGAGCTGCAGTTTGAAGCTGCCTCTGCGTTGATGTCTGCGCGGACTGCGTTCCTGACTTAAGAAAATAGATAAACAAAGCAATGTTATGCCAAGCAGTTACAGAGGCTGTTAGTCATGGATAAAATGATGCTTCATGAACCATTTGCTGTATTTTTTGACCCCACTAGATGGTGCTCTTGGTTTGTTTTGGGGTATGGTATGTGCCCTGTTTTCAGCAGACAGCACCATCTAGTGGAGCAAAAAAAATACAGCAGATGGTTCTTTGTCAATCACTAGAGTTTGTAAATCACAGTATTCTCAAACACATAAAACATTAAAATGTTCCGATGGTTAAAATGACCCCCATCCTGGGTTGTCCCCTGCCTCGCGTACGTAGCTTCCAGGATAGGCTCCGGACCCCCCGCGACCCAAAAAGGAAAATGGATGGACCAAAAGAAGAACTGTTTTATGCCACATACAAAATAAAAGTCCCCCGAAAGTGCGTGATGCAAAACTGAAGCAGATTGACAAATATCTTACGTTGTAGTGATGAACTTTCTCATTGCTCTCTAACGGGCTGCTGGTTGTGGGCATGCCCAAGCCAAAGCAACCTGCGACGAACTGAAGCTGAACAGACTGCAACAGCCCTGGGAAGCGAGGGGGCACCAGCGAGCAGCTGCTCTTCTGCTCCATCTCAGACAGAAAGGAGGAGATCTGACACAGAGCCTCCAGACGTTCCTACAGAGAGGCATAACATATATAGTGTTTAGGAGTTCATACATCTCCACCAAACCTTATTAATGTTCAAATTAGGGCTGTGCGACACCACATAGTAATAGAATCCCAATTATATAATGATGCATGCATGCACAATAATCAAAAGGGCTTTAGATGATGGACATAACATATCGGTATATTAAAATATTAATGAGAGGTGTATAGTGATGCCCAAAAATTAGTAACCTGTATAAATTCGGCGTACACTTATGCTTATTAAATTTAGTCAGTGGAGCATGCCACATACTACTGCTTTGGTAAATCATAAAAGCGATAAGCACTGAAGTTGTGGAGCAGAAAGGGACAGCTCAACAGCCACAACATCTTTTAAAGAAGGAGACACACTGAATGTACACAGATTACTAACTACCGGGCTTCACAATACACGTCTCAATAAAATTTTAGGCATACTGCTAGTCTGCCTACCACACTGTGGGCGGAAGAAAAGGTCTAAATAGTAACAAAAAGCCGTTGTCTGGATAAATGTTTACATCCGTCATCTGAAGTCCAGAAGATTACTGCGCATGCGTCATATAATAACAATGCAACACAATGCAGCCCAGGTTCAAGTAATGGCATTGAATTTCCCCGGCAACAGGTAAATGAATCCATTTTTATCTCCTCTTTTGCATATGCCCTTTGATGCTCTCGATAAAAGCAGTTAATGCTAAGCACTATAGTAGTGGAGACACCTCGGCCCTCTGTTGCTGCTGCGCCATGGCTTGGGTGATGGCCTTGGGGTCAGCGTGGTGCACTGTGTCCTGCTCCATTAGCGAGGGCATCTTGACGAGGCTTCCACACAGGAAGTGGAAGACCTGGACGAGCACGGGGGAGCCGCTTCCCTGGCAGAGCGGGGTGGTGGGACTGATGCACTGGCGCAGCCTTTCCCAGGCATCCTTCATGATACCCAAGGAGCAGAGCGGCAGGCCTGGGAAAGGCACACGAGAGAGAATCCTTTAATAACCAGCCAGGTTTAGGGAGCAAATCACACATTCACATGCTTTGCTATCATACTCCTTGAAGTACCCAGAGACAGGTACCGCCGTATCTGTGAGGAGGAAGTGTGAGTTACAGGAAATATACTATAAAAATATATCTTGGACTCCTTGGACATGTCTTACACGCATAATTAAAAATAAAGCTTTATCTGACATTTGTTTTTATAGGGGCAAAACGATGAAGTGAAAAAAGTGAAATTGTGACTGAGTTCCAAGGGGCAAAAATATCACCATTCAATCAAATAATGTAAAATGACAAACAACACAATTATTTAGAAAATCTTTTAAAATATTTTGGGAATTACCCATTGTGTTAACGCAGCCAGATACATTTCTTGACTGGTGTGGCACCTAAAGGTAAAAAAAAAAAGCAACATTCCTATGAGATGAAACTCGTTAACTCAATGCTTCTCACTAATTAATCAAATGCAATTAGCTAAAAATCAATACAAAAATTTATTAGAACATAAGAATAAAAGTATAATGACATTTGTAGAAAAACTTTTGCATATTTTAGTGTGTATTTAGTTACTTACTTCTTTCTCCCCTTGTCTTCTAGTTTCCGAGGCGAGACCAAAATCTGTCTTTGAGCTGAGCATGTATTGTGCTTCTGATTTCCTAAAGTAATAAAGAATACAGAGATAATTACGTAGATGTACATAAATATGATGCATTTAGAATTCAACAGGGGAAAAAAAAATTCTGCACTGAGACACACCGAGATGCAGGGTTTCTGCCTTGCGTGTCATGGGGCTCGTCTAGCTCCTGCCAAGCCGCCCGCACGCCAAGGAGCAGGAAAACGCAGCGGGACACCACTAGGTGGCAGGCGGCAGGGAACGAGAGGCCCTCCTCCAAACCCTGCTTCCGGTCCCAGTACTGGTGTGGAGGCTCCCTCTCGGGGGTCCCGGGGCTATCGGTGCTGCTGGGGAGAGTGCTGGTCCCCGACGACTCGTACACCGTCTCATTCTGCTGCAGCTGCATGGCCTCACGGGTCGCTAGGAAGCACTGGAGCACCTCTAGGGGGCAGCAAGGGGCCAAAGATGGGTTCATTGCAGCCCAAGTGGGCAAACATCAACATCTGTACCACCGTGATAGAAATAAAAAAAAAAGCTTTATAACTACCCGAAATGCAGAGTTTCAAATTGTACTGTATTATGCAAATACAATGTTTTATAAGGTACAGGTCTGCGATGTTTATAGGTACAATTCTGCAATCTAGGGATGATTTAAAGCATACGACTGGGAATAGGTGTACATGCAAAGTAAACAGCCCCTTTTATACAAGGGTCGTGAACGTGTGAGATTATTTAGTATGGAGGCGAGTCGTGGGAACAAATAACCAAATAAGATGCGGAAGCACAGTATTCATAATAAACTGATACTCAGGGGATAAAAGTTCATGGTAAAATTCATGCAGATGCTGTTCAGGTTAATGCGATGCTCAATCAAAGAGAGTATTTTGTAATGAAAAAGTAAAATACATTAAGTTGCTACTTTGTTAGATATATGTAATACTTAAATCAAAGAAACATGCTTAAAATGTCTTTTGAAATGTATTGTAAAAAGTGTGTTTTTACCCGGAAGGTACATACTGCTGATGGCGGGGGGGTCCTCTTCAGGACCGTCGTCCTGGTTGTGCTCAGACACGACGCCCGGACTGTCCGTCTCTGCGTCTCTTACTGTGCGTTCCTGGGAAACATTGGCACAAGCGTCTTTTCTGTCTTCACTGGGACTCTGTGACACTAGGGAGCTCTTATAAATGCAGAAGTACATGACATTAGTCACATAACAAACCTGCATTTAAACAGTGGTAACACTACGCTACCACTACATTTGTCTATTTATAATTTTACAATAAATAACTACATATGAAACACAAAACTATATTTTAAATGAGCTGTTATACTGAACAATACAATAGCATAAGAAACAGGTCTACCTGCTTAGTGACAGATGGGGTGCCGGTGTTTGCACTCAACCCAGGAGAGTCCTTGTGTGACAGTAAAGTACTTCGGATTTTATACACCATCTGATAGATCTCAATCAGCATTTCACAGGGTTCATATCTTAGGAAAAGAGACATTATATTCAAATCGAGCCATATACTTATAGATGATTTCAATCAAATTCAATTCATATTTATTTATACAGCGCATTTTCACATTACATTGTCTCGAAGTGCAATACATTATCCCTGCCCAAAGCCCATAAGGTGCAAGACAGAGGCGACAATGACAAGGAAAAACTGCCTGGTAGGAAGAAACCTTGGGAGGAACTAGACCCAAAGGTGAAGCCCATCCTCCAGGGGGCAGCAGAGGAAACCCTGATCCTAACCAGACCCAAAGGTGAAGCCAATCCTCCAGGGGGCAGCAGAGGAAGCCGTAATCCTAACCAGACCCAAAGGTGAAGCCCATCCTCCAGGGGGCAGCAGAGGAAGCCCTGATCCTAACCAGACCCAAAG
>JAABNY020000119.1:18699290-18729536 GCA_015164015.2 Brevimyrus niger
CCTGAGGAGGCCCCTTCTGTGATCCCCTTCTACGATCCCCATCCTCCCCACCCGAGGAGGCCCCTTCTACGATCCCCATCCTCCCCACCTGAGGAGGCCCCTTCTACGATCCCCCATCCTCCCCACATATAGAGGCCCCTTCTGCGATCCCCATCCTCCCCACCTGAGGAGGCCCCTTCCAGCTCCAGCTCTTCCAGCAGCCCGGTGTCTGGCAGGAAGCAGTTGAGTTCATTCAGGTGCTCCAGCAGTGAGAGCAAGTGTGACAGCAGAGGACGGACCACCTGCAGGGGCAGCAGCAGGAGCGAGTGCATCATCTGGCAGAGGAGACTCCCAGCCACTGAGCCATATAACACCACTAGATGAGAAGGAAGGGAAGAAGAAGAAGAAGAAGAAGAAAAAGAAGAGGCTCATCAAATAGTACCAGCCATTAGCTATGCTTTCAGGAATTCAGTACTAAGGTTGCCAACTTTGGTCAACTGGCTGGCATAAGATATTCAAATTGAGACATATCTGCAGACGCATTTACATGTATGTAACAGTTTAATTACCTCGTAAACAGACTTCAAACTACCCCAATGCTTTAGAAGTAGCAAATTTCAGGTTTATAATGGAATACAGTCGTTCCCCGGTATTCGCTGATTCACTATCAACTGATCCACTTAAAATTAAAATAATACATATATTTTTAAAATCTGCACGACGTACCAAGTTTTTACTTGATCACAACCAGGCAGTGGCCGAGACTCATAGGCCTGCCTAAGGTTCGTTTGCGCCACTCTACCCATGGCTAAAATATTTTTTTCTATTGCAGGGTAATTTCATTGCTGTACATTTACTTTAAGTGTTTAAACTACAAAAAAAGGGTGGAAAACAATATTGACAATAGCTGGCGTTTATATGGCACTAAAAAGCAAATAGTACAATTATATAACGTGTTTGCTACTATCTGCAATTTTCAGGATCCGTGGGGAGGTCTTTGAAGCTATCCCCCGCAGACACCGGGGTACGACTGCAATACAGATTCGGCGTAAGATTTCTTGTGTGACCGTGACAGTCTGAAGGCATCAGTGTCACACCACATATGTGAGAGTTGGTGACCCTGCATTATACACAGAAATCGTAGGAACAATAATTAGCCAGAAATTACAACATTAAAGGGGGCATGAGAGCTTACTGCTGACAGCTATTATAAAATACTAATTAAGTGGCTGGCTGTGGTTATTCTGAAGACAGTAAATTCAAAGGCAGAGTAATACAGCTCTTACTGTGTAATTTCTTGATGACATGCTTGTCGAGGGAGCTCTCCTCCAACAGAATGGTCGCTCTCCTGAAGGTCTCAGCAGCGTACGGTAACAGAAGACAGAGGTGCTTGTGGAGCAATGTCACACTGCTGTCATCCTGAATGCAAAATGATGGACGAACAATGATAATCTATCCATTAACAGGGCAATATAAATATCAAAAGTCATTAATGTACTTTATAAATAATACACTACTGATGTCAAGGATAACAGGAATTAGAAAACACACCACCCTCTAACTAAACATAGTATTTCCAAATAACCATATATTTAGCTCGGTCGTAACATGTTTAACACTGTGTAACAGTACATGCAGTGTTATCAAACTGCTTGGTAGGCCCCAAATGGTTCAATACTCACACATGAACCATGGTATTCCAATATGCCTGCCATTTCCCCATACGTTTTGACAGAAATATAAGACAGTGTTATACTAAAGAACTGGGGTTGTCTTGTTTTCAAGGGCTAGAATTTAAATATCATTATATAACAGCAGAACCGGTATACTGAATGGTTCGATAATGTACCGTGACCCATACCAAACCATGGGCAAACGGAATCAGAACACCCTTAATAAGTATCATTGCCACCTTGAAAATTAAGTTTTCTGATACTGTAACACCAAAAATTACCATAAATAATACCTGCTATTGGTAGTCAAGGTGGGAACTGGCAGATACCTCATGTTATATAGATACTTGTTTGCTGACCTATTAAGCATCAAGGTTTGTAAATAGTTTCCTCCAAAGGGATTTTAAGGGTCTATATTTAATGTAATGACTAGGGCTGTGATGGTGCACATAGTCACTGCAACCTTTTGTTTACATTGTATTTGGTTCAGATCACGCAAGGGAACTAATACGTTTGGTGGGGAATCTGGTTTGGCCATGGGGTGGGGGGGGGGTGCGTTGCGGGGTCACTAGCTTCCATAGATTCAACCAAGGTCAATTTATTTGGGGGGAGAGGTATTTGCAGAGGTACATGCCCCATCTCATAGGAACTCAATAAATGTTTTGCCCCCAGTCCTAATGGGTATAACTGCTACTGTATTTTTACACTGTAAAAAAAAAATAATTTTAAGATTAAACACTTTTTCTCTACATTAAAGAAGAATATGCATCGTTCCTCATCGTAATAACAAAATAAATAACTAATGACTGGCTAAAAACAGGTGAGAAAATATTTTACCTCTAACAACATCTAAAAACAACCCAAATCATTTCTGTTGGACTCTAATTGTGTTAAGATTTCAAGTTATTTCGGCACATTATGACAATTCAACTTCGGCAGCTTCCTGCTTCCCACTGGAAAAACACTAAATGATTTTCCTGAGTGGGGAAGACAAACAGCACAGGAAGTCAGAACACAATCAGAAATTCAGTCCCACCAAAGGCAATCCTAGGAGATCCTGGAGTAGCTAAAATTCCCAGGCTGTGCAGAGGCAGGTATGCTGTGCTGACTTGGTAACCACAGTCTCAATGGACAGTTTCAGCTAGAACTGTAATCAGCAAAACTTTCGAGATAAGTATCACTAATTAAGTTGTAATGAGCCAATACAGGATCCATTGCTGCCTACAATTTACACTTTACAAAGTAATTAGTAATTTTATTTATTTAATTAATATACAAGTAGCTGTTAAAAGTCTTCAAAATGAACCACACTGCAGTACTTGAGCTTGCCTTATACATTTCCATATATGTATATGGATCAATAAATTACACCAAATAATATTTTTGGCGAAATATGTCTCCATAATGCAAAACACCACCTTCATTTACAATCTAGAACATGTTTTGCTCACAATAAAAAAAACAACACAGTCTTTTTATTTGCATACTTTATATGCAAATTAATAAAAACACTCAGAACAGTTTGTTATGGATTTATTACTCATTTACACACATGTAAAGTAAAACTGGCGCATATATATATTTTTAAACTATAAAATAATTGAAATATATCTATATACAATTATATGAATCTAAACTAAGTAAAATATAACTCAAAGATGCAGTCATCATTGTCCTACTGCAAGAAGCAATTTCGTTTTTGGCAGCACACACAATGACGCTTGGCACTTCACAGTACACAGGGACGGACTCTTTACTTTTTGACCGATCCTTTGGCACAGCTCACAAACTCCTCTGTCAGCAGTGCTATCCCAAGCGTAGAAGTGTGGAGAGCAGACTCCGCCACTTCATGGGGACTCTAAAGGTCATGCCGGGGTATTCATCTTAGCCAAACAGACACAAGAGTGCCTGAACTGTTTCTGTGCAACAATGTTCTGCCCACATACCGCAGCCAGCACTTTGAGCAGTATGAGGATGTTCAAAATGTCTGCAAAATGGTAGAGCATTTTAATATCCTATGACGCAAGTGAAACGCTCACACCTCCCATATTTTTTGTAGTGGTCCCTGATCAGTGCTGGGCTGGAGACCTGCTTATATGGCACACGCCATCTTCTTTGATCCTCCTTTTCACTCCGTCACTGTTACAGGCCTTGAGAATAGTGGAACACGTCGCCAGTTCCAGGTGTCCTTCCGCCGCACGAAGAGGTCATTCTCATCACTAATCCAGCTCATTGAGACCCTCTGCACGTTTTTTGGCAGGTTACCAGGGCTGCAACAACTAATCGATTGCAAAAATAAGAAAAAAAAAAAAAAAAAGTTGCCAGATTTTGTCATTAATCGGTTGCAATTTTTTGTGGTTTGCTGCGTAAATTGCGTATGACATTATCACCTAGCGACCTTAACGTCGGTGTGTTATGGCTAGTTCATACTTTACTGCATATGAGCGCATAGACTCTTGTGTACATACTGCATTTGTACATGGATGCAGATGTCATGTGTCAGACTCGTGTGAACAGAAATTATATTCTACCTGACCAACAGAAGGCAGTTGTATTGCAACAAACAGAAATACAAGCAGTGTACTGAAAGAGGTAAACTTTTAGGTACAGTTGTTAAAGTTGGTGAAAGGCTTGGGCAGTATTAAAGTATTGTGGTATACTATAATATATTGACATAGTGAGAAAATTATCTGGGACCCCTGCCTTTGATTCTGTGCTACTTTGACTTTGTCACATTTAATAGTGATTCTCTACAATGTATATAGTTTCTATTACAAGTGTGACTCTTGACTCAGATGTCTATTGGGATGAAAATGTATGATGCAGGACGACACAATATCTTTATAGAAGGGCTTGATTTTGCAGAGCCGGTCATAATCTCACATCCCCTTTCTTCATGTTTTCTCAAGATCCGTGTCTGGGTCAGAAAGATGAAGTTTCCATGCGATCTAAAATCTATCCCTGGATATCGCAAGGCACAAAGACACTACATTTTGCAGGCGGTTTTTCAACCAATTAGTAAGCTGTCATATTCAGTTAGAAAAAGGGCAGTGAAAGCACACAGTTAGTTCATAGTGAAAGGAAGCCACTGGATTTTTTTCCCAGCTTGTACTTTTCACCCACTATTGCTTTTATCTGGAATAAGGAGAAGGGGGTGGGGGGGCAATCTTCGGTTCTTATGAGCTGCACACCTGGATTCCCCTTTAGTTGAGACCAGCAGAGGACAAGACCCGCTGTCACAGAATCTCTCCCACCTGACTGTGCGCCTGATGGTGTCTTTGATGGGGCACGTTTCCCTTTTAAAATAAAGGGGGTACTTTGTTTCCCAGACACAGTGGCTTTAGGTGTTCACTGTCCTGCTGTGGGGGTGAAGGCAGACAGGCTGTTTTTCTTTGTATATTTCGGCTCCCAATCAACATCACTCTCCTGACTGTGACAATGAAAAAAAAAGGTGAGACATTCCAAGGGAAATTTTCACATGTGTAACTATTCATTTATGTGCGAATTAAAAAAAAATAAATCACCCATCCATTATAAAATCAGCAAAAAGTACTTCAGCATCAGTGTAAACCATGTAGATAAAACATTACACTGCATTGAAAAGTCAATTTTTTTCTGATTTGTATATTTGTATTTTCATGTGATAATTTGTGAATGAAAAATACATCCACCATTCAATTATCAGAGCTATTTAATATCAATGTAAAATATGTAAATAAACTATTTGTCAAAAATCTCACATGCAGATAAAACAATATATTTATACATACCGATCAAGAACAGGATCCATTCCTTCTATGAAATCATCTTCATCCAGGTCAAAAGAACACTTTCTTTCTAATTCTGCATTGGAATCACTGTCAACTTCAGGGTCTTTTCTTGTTTTGGCGGCTGTACGTTTCTCCATTTTATTTATTTATTTTACAGATTATGTGCAATTACTATAGTAAAGAGCAGTGTTCAGTGTCCTTTTCACTCTCCAAGTTTGAATTGCATGTAGACGGAGACTAATAGTTCAGATCGCAGCCCTTGATTATGCTGGGACATTTCTCAGGCTCTGATTGGCAACACACTGAAAGCTCTATACCAAATAATCAGCGCTACTGCTAAGTGGTTTCACTTGTATCCACTAACCAAAAAATGCTTATATCCCATACGCACAATATCATAGTTAGAAAACGCCGTTGTGGTTGTATTCCAGAGACTCTACACAATTGAACAATCCCATTATATGTATCACATGGGATACACATATATTAAATGGGATACACAGTGCATAACTTGTAATTTAGAAGGTGCTAGAACACGAAGGGCATATGAGAGGGGAGGGGAAACGAGGCTGGTGCAGGTCCCAAGGTATAAAACATGATGCTGAAAACATGCTATATATGCTTCAGGATAAATCTAAACTAGGAAAGGATATGAAATTGTGTAAAAATTAAATTTCTAAATTAAAATACATACTTATTTATTTTTTTTATTTGATATAACTAATTTTTAATATTTTGGTCTTTTTAATCAGAGGGCTAGATTCGCGAAAATGCAGGTAGACAGTCAAAAAACAGAGGCCCCAGAACGAGTTCTGGCAGGGTCCAGCACAACTTAATCACTGGAGATACATGTATACTGAATGGCATACATACAGTGTAATAATATAACATACAGTTGCAAAATACAACACCACTGTTATACTGAGAATAACAAGCTGGATCTTGTTCCTGTTGAATTTATCAATAGTTCGGGATAATTCGCTCCCCAACATGGAGATTCATTGGATTTTTTTTTTGTTCTCTTTCACAGAAAGAAATGATGCTGATGAAAAAGCAACGGACGCCGCAATCATACCTTGGTACTGGTGTGGATGTAGCAGTGAGCTAGCAGGTGTTTATGCATGGCTGACAGGAGGTGATGGAAGTGAGACGGAGGCTCCGTTTGGCTTTGTGCTTGGCTTAACTGCTGCTTGTCGCTGTTTTTCTCAAGCTCACCAAAAGCACGCTCCTGAAATAACAGTAAAAGGGCCCATTGGCACTGTCAGTGGAAAGAGAGTGTGGGTTGGGAAGGTTTTTAATACGCACAATAACCACTCATAAAGTAGAATTTCAGGGGTTCAGTATTCAAAAAATAAGCAATCTTTCAAACTTCCAAGTCAAATGCAAACTCCGTGCACACAGTAGGGGCAACGGTTGTTTGATAAGTGATGCGTTTTCAGACACTGACCGTGTAGAAGCCAATGCTGAGTAGTAGAGTCTTGAGCAGAACTTCAGCCAGGTGTAAGTGGTCGTGTGTGTCTGGGCTGCCTGAAGACCGGTCGCCTTGAGGGGCCACGAGGCCCCCGGTAAATTCTCCCGGAGAGCTGTAGCCCAGCAGTGACGCTACATGTGACTGCTCCTGAAGGCTGCTCAGAACCATATCCAACTGCAAGCGCTGGAACAGTGCAGAGACACTGCTGCGTCAGTCTGTTAAATTAGCAAATATTCATTCACGTATGCCTACTTACTGATGGTACAAACAGGTTATTCATCAATGTCATGGTCTCAGAATACACACCTAGACCTATACGTCCAAACGTCAACCTCTTTCTAAGACATAATGCATCCTTTATGCTGAAACAAAATGGCTGCCAACTCTTTTCATTCCTCACTACCACTTTAATTAACTGATTGATTGATTGATTGATAAAGGTAAAATCCGTGGTTTAAAGAAATAGTTCCCCAGTTGATTTGCCTTTTTTTAAGTATCCTTAAAATTCAGCCTCTGTGTAGAGCTAGCACAATACACACCGTTAGCGTGAAGGGGGTGTCTTTATTACCTGGCCCTTTGAGAGGTTTTCCCAGCTCTCAGGGCCCTGAGGTAGTAGAGAGTGGAGGAGCTCAGTCCTCTCCCTGAGGGGGGGCAGCAGCAAGGACGCCCCCATGGACAGTGTATTCATGACAGCCTGCAGAAGACATGCTCTGTTGACATACTGACTCTCATATAAATCAACATACAGATGCACAAACCACACGTGGAACACTCACACAGCAAATACCATCAAATATTAATTTTATGGTTTTCCATAACAAATTTCCTTTACAAACCATTAAATGTTAAAGAGAAAGGTAAATTTATGACATATATAGGGCTCCTATAACTCAACAAGCAGAGCACTGTGCTGATAATGCAAATGTCACAGGTTCAAATCCCAAGCACACATAAATTGTACCCCTTCCATCTACTGTAAGTCACTTTGTGTAATAGTGCCATATAAATGCAAATATACACACTTATCCCCCCTGTACCATCCTCTACTTCATCTCCATTGCCAACAGATTACAGCCTCTCTTATCCCACAACACTGGGGGAGCGACTGAAGATACGAAACGACGCTATGAGATCCCTCTGGAGCTTCCTGTTAGAATCGGCCACCAAAGCTAGCCTGAGATTGCCAGCGGATGTGCACCGATTTGCACGGCAAGAGAGAATGCAACTATACGTTACTACACCTGCTGTATGGAATCAGGAATGCTGGAGTCAATAAGCCGGAAGAGCAGGTTTCGGAGGGGTCTTCCCTGGGAGCCCAAGACTGCAGCCCCCGTTCCGCCCGCATGGGCCAAAGAGAGGTGCACAGACAGCAGCTTCATGCAGAGGAGCAGGAACTGGTGAAGCTCCCTAAACAGCATAGGGGTCACACAGCAGCCGAATGAACTGCACGCCACACAGGAACAGGGTGCTTAAAGCATTAAAGCATATATTCTGCAGAAATTGTAAGTGTTATCCATCTGTGGTACGGTTTGTACTGCATGTTTCTGATATTGTCTGCATTGCAACTTAACAATAAGGTAGATTCAGTGGGATTTATGGTATATGCCACTGCAGCATGGAGATAAGCCAGGGGACTAGAACTTTCTTTACTCCCCTGGAGCCTTATGTTTTTTCTTACGTTGACAGATTAATAAAAATAAAAATATCATTTTTTATTCTTATTTAGTCTTAGGAAGAAAACAACAAAAGGACCCTTGAATTGGCTAAATATGTATAAGCACTGTACGTGTATAAGCACTGTATATGTATAAGCACTGCACGTGTATAAGCACTGTACGTGTATAAGCACTGCACGTGTATAAGCACTGTACATGTATAAGCACTGCACGTGTATAAGCACTGCACGTGTATAAGCACTGCACGTGTATAAGCACTGTACGTGTATAAGCACTGCACGTGTATAAGCACTGCACGTGTATAAGCACTGCACATGTATAAGCACTGCACATGTATAAGCACTATACGTGTATAAGCACTGTACATGTATAAGCACTGTACATGTATAAGCACTGTACATGTATAAGCACTGTATATGTATAAGCACTGTATGTGTATAAGCACTGTACGTGTATAAGCACTGTAGTATACCTCTTTGTGGGGAAGGGTGTGGGGGGGATGTCGGAGCTTATGTCTTCAGAGTAACGCTCTAAGAAACTGCGCAGATAAGTGAAGGTGCTTTCCTCAAGATCGACACAGAAAGGTCTATGCCAAGCCACCAGCTGCCTGTAAAACCAAAGAAGACAAGAACTGAAAAACAGAACTGAAGACTGAGCTGCAAATGGATTTTCAAAATAAAGACAGTGCAAATTAATCTGTAGGCCAGAGTAAGATCTATGTCATAACAGCACAACACTTGCTGCATGTACAGCACATATCTGCACATCAATCAGCAGAACATCAGTAAAACGTCACCTGAAACTGTTAGTATTGAGTTTAGCTGATGAATAGAAAGGATTCAGAAATATATTTGCGACAACACTATATGGAAAAAGGTGTGTGGACTACAGCTTATCCAATATCTGGCAACTAGACTCAAAAACAAGAATAAAAATGGATTGATTCTTACAGGGAGTGGTGCAAATAGAAGAACAAACAATAACACGTAAGAAAGCAAATATCTTTCCCTTTATGGTTGCATGGGTGGGCGTGTGTCTGCCATTCAGGTTGGGTATCGATGTTGGGCATCGATGTTGGGCTATCAGGTCCCTTTCTCTGAGACTGTGTGGCCACTTCGCAAATGAACTTGATCCCAGATGCTTTGACCTGCACAATCACGTCACTCGCAGTTGACCAGGACAGCACTAGCAGGACCTACATGTGGCAAACTGACTTGCTGGAAAGATGGCGTCCTCCAACGCTGCCAAGCGGAAACCTCACTAACCTCTTCTGTACAACCAGCCATTTTGTTGCTACCGTTTCTTGCTTTATTACTTATTATTTATAAGTGGTGCTTAATTACACCACTATCAGCAATGGGTGTGAATTAATTAGACAAATTCCTCTAATAAACTAGGCTGTCCATACACTTTTGGTCATATGGTGTAGCTGAAAATACCGGCATAAAAAATCTATATAGTTTTCATTTTGCATGTATTGTGTCAAAACTAAGCAGCAAACATACCTGTCTGTAGGTACTGCAGTCCAGGCCAGACTGTGCGAGGTCCCGGCTGTGATTTGCTGAATCGACACGCCCTCCAAACCAATCACCTTCTTGGGCTTGTTGACTGGCGTGGAGGTGTGACCCTGGCCACACTGACCCATGGCATTGTTGCCCCAAGCGTACACTTCATTTTCTACAAGATGAGCAAAAGAAATATTAGCAGTAGCCCAGAAGTGATTCCAAATTAAGACAAATGTTTTTCCTTAAAAGACTGCACAGCTAGGTAATTGTCTTCTGATTTCCGAAATCAGAAGTTTCCCAATTAAAACATTCTTGAAACTCAAGTAAAATTCTTATTATGCAATGATTAATTGAAGCTCAATTGGACAAAATGTATTAAATGTTCATCAAAGCATTAGACAGATTTGATCTCACTCTATCTTCAACCGAGCTGTAACAAAAATCTTGACAACTAGCTACAATATAAGATAAAGATAAAGACATTCACATGCAGTAAATCTGACAGTGAACGTTCTTCCAAAGTTATCATAAATGCTTTCTTTTTTGGTTCAAAGGACACATACCACAAAGCAATTACCATTTTCTGCTATCGGCTTCTAGCAGACAGAAAAACATAAGGGCTACAAAATCAAAGGGATTTCTCTCACCATGTGAAAGGGCAAGACAGTGGCTGTCACCACAGGAAATGTCAATGATCTTGGTGACAATGAGCTCTTCAATGACCCTCGGTCTCAGCAACGTCGTCTCAGAAGAACCCAAACCCAAACATGAGCCACAGCCCCATGCAAACACCTAGAGGAGAGTGCACCATGGCTCAATAAATATAATTTGGAAAAATAAAACTGAATTTTGGCTCTTACTAAGACATGTGTACATGTGTAAATACAGGTGATCAACAAAATAGCAGAAACATCACATTAAAAAAAGACCCTTTGAAGCAACTAAATCAAAATGATGAAAATAGTTATCGAAAAAAGGTGAGTCATATGAGGTCGGATGCCAATTTGGCCATTTAAAAAAACAGGTCTGACATGTGAGTTTTTAAGACATGACCCAACATCAAGTTCATTAGAGGCGTACAAGTCAGTGCCTAAATTACAGGTGCACTGATCACAACTGCGAAATAATTCTTCGTATCAAGGGCAAATGTCTGGTACTCCTGCCACAATAGTACATGCCAAACATGGATAAAGAGGAGCAGAAGCTACAGGCCAGCATACGTCACAGTATTTAGCAAAAACACCACAGAAGTAGAGTCTTAATGTACTGAAGAGAATCCTGGAGTTGATGCGTGTCCAATATTTTGATCACCCTTCCTGTATGTATGCATACAACATATATACTGACAAAACACTGCATCACATAAAAGTAGGACCAGTGTCTCAAGTTTTTTTTTGTATTCCAAAGTTCTCTGCTTGCATTATTATTGAACGCTGCTCTGATTCCGTGCCCACCTGTCCTGCAGAGGTGAGAGCCAAAGACGACTGGCTCCCAGCACAAACCTTCCGGATGATGAAGCCGTGCAGAGCCTCGATCACCTTCGGCCTGTACACTCGGTTCGTATCCCCATGGCCGAGTTTACCTGCCACACAGGTGAGGAGGAATGGTCTCAGTGAGCACGCCGCATATGCCAGCTAGCGTACAAGTACCAGTGTGGCTTCCGCACACCCACCGTTGTCCCCCCCTCCAAAGGACCACACGGTGTGGCCATCCTGGGCCACCGCCACAGTGTGGGAGCTGCCACAGGCCACCTGACCCACGCCGCTGATGTCCTTCACCAGAGTGGGCACGTTCCTGCTGTGGCTGTCACTGTGACCTGAACCAAAAGCTCAAAAGTCAAACCCCCAGCTTCAGCCGCCTTACTGCTAAATTATAAATAGTCAAACATCGATCCATTTTTAATGTAGCGCTTCCTTATTACCGGGAATTAATAAAGTCAGTCTGTCTGTCTATCCACCAATCCATCTTTCTATTGCTAATTTTATCAATTATATTATTGATATACAGTGCTCAAAGAAAGTCTTAGGACGCTTTAATAATGTTGTAAATTTACTGATTTCATAGCAAAACTCCATTGACAAGGAATGTTTAACATATTTGCACATATCTTTCACAGAGACATTTTCTTTTTTATTGTCATAATATTTTTGACAGACTCATTCAGTTCCGTTCTTGCCATTTTGCTATTAATTACAACTGTAGTGACTGGCCCCCAGCAGGATACTAAACACAAATGTTTGGTGTTTTATATCATTGCAAAGGTGTTAGCAATTAGAAAGCAACTGGTGAGACTGCATGTCAATGAACTTTTCAACTCAGAACAGCTCTTTTAGAACTACAATTTGGGTTTAAATTCATTAGTACTGGAAATTAATGTTAAATCTTAAATCTTAAATCTACAGGTTTTTTTTATTGTGATATATATGTATATATTTTTATAAACAAACAACGAAGATTTTTGTCATAAAACCAATAAATTTGCAAGGTTTTTACTGTATTAACCAAGCATCCCAAGGCTTTCTGTGAAAACTGTAACAATGTTTTATTAGTAATAAAAAATGTTTTATGCATGTAACAAAATAAACTTCTGTAATGCTCGGGGGAGCGGAGGGGCAGCACTTACCCAGCCTGCCAAAGTCCCCCTCCCCCCAGGTGTAGAGTTCTCCATCGTTAGTCACTGCAGCACTGTGTCTGTAGCCGGCTGAGACACAAACCACCACCTTTGAGGAGGAACAGTAGCGATGAAGGTCTTAGAGATAAAGCACCATCTTTAACAAACACCACATACCGTACACACAATACACAAAAAAAGACTATTTATTTGTTGGTCACTTTTGGCCAATGCAACATTCAAGTTAGAATTGGAGAGCCTGATCAGGTAGCATCCCAGGAGCAAATGCGGTTAGGAGCCTCGCTCAAGGGCCCAACGGTGGGAATACTCTACCAACCACAAAATCTGAACCAATGATTCCGATCTTCGGTATAAGCTGCAAAACCACAGACCACCTCAACATCGCTTACACTATAAGGACAAAAGTATTGGGATACCTATAGTAACCACAGGAATGGGCCACATAAGCCACACCCACTGCTGACACACAGGTGTATAATTAAACCCACAGTCAGGCAACCTACAGCATCATATAATAGCAGCAGAACTGTCATACAGGTTAGTGAGCCTAGTACCATCATTGGACACCTTTCCAACAGGTTGATTCTCCACGTTTCTGTCCTGCTAGAGCTGCCCTGGTCAACCGCAAGTGAAGTGATTGTGAAGTAGAAACATCTGGAAGCAAGTTAAGCTACAAGGTGGGGGCCACACAGCTCACAGAACGGGACCTGATCCCCAGCATCAATACCCAACCAGAATGGCCGCAAATCCCACCAGCACTGTCCCAGTATCTAATGGAAAGACTTCCCAGAAGAGTACGAGCTATTATAGCAACTAAGGGTTAGTCAACTTCATATTAATACCCTTTGATTCAGAGTGAGATGCTGGACGACTGATATCCCAACACTTTTGTCCATTCAGTGCAAGTATAATTACCTGGCCAGTCATAACCGACAGCAGTTATATGCCTCTTCTTCATACTCACCTTTCCCAGTAATGGGCCTTGGATTATTTTGGGGTATTTTTGAGTGGCACTGTTTCCATGGCCCAGTTTGCCATAATCGCCATCGCCCCAACTGAAGACCTCGCCGTCCCCCGTCACAGCCAGCGTGTGACCATCAGAGCCCTTGGAGGAGGACACCTTGCGCATGATGCGGGGCGGCTCCAGGACCAGTTTCTTCGGCACGGACTGATTGTTGGAGTCACCGAGGCCAAGTCTTCCATAGCTGCCCTTCCCGCAGGCCTTGATTGAGCCGTCTGCTGACACGGAGAATGTACAGTACTGACCTGCTTCAATCTCGAAAGAGAAAGGAAACAAGAGTGTCACAAAATGATAGAAACATTCTCAAAACACATCTTTCCCATTCCCTCCTTCCCTTCCACACTGTTAGGCTCCAACTCTAGACTTTCTTTCTTTTCGTGTTTGTAATGTGTTAGTAATGGCCCAGTTTGACCTCATCACTTTCGCCCTCTACCCCACACTCCAACGATTTGATAAGTGTCGTAAAGATGATCTGCTAAAAATTGCAGAGTTCTTTGATGTTGTGGTTCCCACTGAGGCTTCTAGGCGGGTTATTAAACAAATTCTGCTGGACAAGCTGATTCGAGAAGGTTTTCTGCCAGAGTTGGGTGGGTCCCCGAGTGTTGCTGCCACCCCAATTCAGTTGTCTGCTGCAGCGGAGGCCAGCAGCGACGATCTAGGGGACGGACACCGCATGGACGTGGAGACCCTCACTCAACCAGGGAGGACCTTTTGCTTGCAATCAAGGTATGGGAGCTCGAACTCGAGATTAAACGGCAGGAGTACCAGGCTCAGCTTCTCCGTCTCCAGGCTGTGGAAGTCGAGGCTGATAAAGAGCTGGAATTATGGCAGTTGAACATGGGTGAACAAAAACCAGTGCCTCTTCTGCGCAGGGAACCCACACCAGGTACAACTCCACCAGCAGGCCGCCCCGCCCGAGACCAAGCTGGAGCCCCACATGCTCCTCGGTAGGCCCCGTTCTCCCTTGAGGTCACCTGTCTCCCCGGATACCGATAGGTCGAGCTTCGATGTGAGCCGAAAAAATTGGTCTCGTTTCTGTGTTTCGGGAAAATGAGGTAGAATCCTACTTTTCCATTTTCGAGCGCACTGCTTTGACGTTGAACTGGCCCAAGCATCTTTGGTCGTTATTGCAATGCAAACTGGTAGGTAAGGCACAGGAGGTTTGTTTGGATCTTGCTTGAGAGCAGAGCCTCTATTATGATACCGTGAAGGCTACTGTACTTCGGGCATGTGAGATACCAGAAGCGTATCCCCAAAATTAAAAAAAAAATCAGTAAATCCACCAGTGAAACCCACGTGCAGTTGGCATGCGGGAAATCAGTGCTATTTCATAAGTAGTGCAGTGCGAGCAGGGTTTCCGATTTCTACCAGCTGAAAGAGCCGTTATTGTTATTGGGAAAAACCCAGTAATAGTCAAGATATATGACAAACGTTTTTCTCCCTTTGAGCCTCGCCATAGCTAGTTAGCGCATGATGACCACAACACTCCGAATTCCGTGGCACAGCGCGAGTGGTGCCCATACCATTTGGGCATCATTAAAGCCCTGTGCCAGCTTCGGTTGCAAGATCTTCTCCAGCGTGCCCTCTGCTAGCTGGTGACTGCTGTTGCTACCCCACACGTACACCATGATGGCGTCCGTCTCCACGCCAGGCGAAGAGGAGCCTGTGCTGCAGCAGCACAGGCAGTTGGATGCGAGGTTACAGATCTGAGAGACAGAAATATAAAAACATCACACCACAGTTGCATTTCCTCCAAAAAGTGTCTCACGACAGTTACACAAGATACTGATCTGACACTGCAAGTTCACTGACTTTCACAGTTTCTGACGTCTACTAAAGACATTACAATATCCATTAGTTAGTATCAAACTGCGAATTTCCATGTAGATACAGAACAATGTCCTGTTTTTGAATCACGGGTATTATAGAGACATTCATGCTACAAAGGATGGACTAAAGGATACTTTCCAAGGTATGTTACAAATTGCATTAAAGTTGTGACATAAAAAAAAAAATTTTATCACCAACCTCCTCAAAAAGACTCAGAGTTGCATGAGTGAGACTGCAGTGTCCGTCCGCATCCTTTTTTGGCAACTGAATGTTCCCTGAATCACCACGGAAACCCTGATAGAGACAAACCCTTTATGTACATTTCAGTAAGAATGCATTAATAGTCATTTCAAAGTCTACTAATTAACAAGGTCAACTATTTATTACATCGATGTATAAATATCCACAGTAAATAAAAACATGTTGTGCTGAAGGTCTTCATAAAGCACAAAAATGATAAACAACAATTCTCCCAAGAATATCTCCACAAGGACAAATGCTCATGGGGGGGTGGGGCTGGGGGGCGTGAAGCCTATGCCAGGCAGAAGGCTGAGGTACAACCTGGACAGGATGCCAGTCTATTGCATGGTAAACACAGACGATCATACTCAATGGACAAATCAGACCCCAGTTAGCCTAACATCTATCCATCCATCTAATTATTTATTTACAGATATTATCATTAGGATGCCTAGAATCAATCAACATGACCAACACGACTGATTATCTGCAACAGAACCGGCCAGAAACTCCACATTATACTCACTATGAAAACTGCAGAAAAAATACGTACCGCGTACTGCCGCATTTGGACCAGCGTCTGGAGAATGACCTCGTGCCCAATCCCAGCTTCAGCCAAGGGCTCCGGTGACTCCGAGCAGGCAAAGGCCGAGGCCGCCAGCGCCACCTCTATCCACTCCAGCATGAAACGCAGGGACCCCCTCTGCACCGCCAGGCCCAGCAAGAGCTCCAGGGCCAGCCGCCGGCCCGCCCGGTCCGCTCCCATGCCGCTGACGGACGTCCGCTTCAGGAAGTCTGCCACCTGCGTCAGGCAATCCAGGCCCACGGGGGGGATCTTGTTCTCGTTCGCCAGGGATAGCGGGGGCAGCGAAGACAAGACGGAGGACGCGGTGGTCAGCACATCGTTGCACAGGCCCAGGCTGGGGTCCAGCCGGGCCTGGTGCCAGTTCTGTTGCAAAAGAGCAAAAAGCAGGCTAAGGCCCGTCCTGACGCCCATCTCAATGAGGACGTCGGTGCCGGACTTGACCCTCGACCCGGGCATCCAGGGTTCTGAGGCAGGTTCCAGGACCCCAGACTCGGCGCTGGCGGCGGCCTGGGGTGGGGGCGGAGCGTGAAAGCGGTTGTGGTATTTGCTGTGCAGGGCATAGTAGATGCGCTGAAGAACCACAAGCCGGTGGTGCAGAGAGACGGAGTAGGGCGTGCGGGTCAACATGCGCTGGGCCAGGCAGCGCTGGCTGTGCAAGAGTGCCAGCAGGTACCCCTCCCGTTCATCCAGGGCGTTGGACTCATACTGAAAGTCTGGCAGCCTGGGGCCAATCAGGTCCTGCACAGGCTGAGCCAATCCCACCACCTCCTTATTCTGAAGGAGCTTGGAATAGAGGGTGGCGGCTCCGGGTCTGGTGGCGGCCAGGACACTGTCCTCCGTCGCCCAGGAGCTGTTCAGGTGCTCCTGCCACTTCAGCATCACATGGGTCTGGCAAGGTACCATTTCTAATCATTATCATGTAGCGCAGCAGGGGAGAGCTGTCAGGATATATAACAAAAGCATTATTAAGGGCTTTTCTAAGGAGGTGGATAGAAGGCAAAACACAATGTTCCTGGGAACATCAATGGCATTAGTCAAAATCTAATACATAAAGTGCTCTCTGGGCAATTTCTGCCTCTCTTGGGGACATCATAAAGAGAGAGCGCAATTGTAATCATAGACTGCACATGCATATTAAGGGTAATGTTAAATGAGAGCGTAAATAATGGATAACCATACAAATGAGACAAAGATGTATTAGAAGGATATTTTCTAAAGGCTAAAATTTTCAAAGCTGTTGCCGTTTTCAGTGTTTAAGCTCAAACAGATATACGGAAGCATAAGTAGTGGTTTCATGTGTTTTGGGGCAACAAGTTCCCTGACAAATATAATAAGTTTTTGACAAATATATAACTGAAATCATCTTTATCACAGTGCTAAATGGGATCCCTAGTTCTACACTGTTAACATTCAAAAACAGGGGACAAGCAGCAAATTTACCATTTTCAGATTTTTTTTTCCTAATTTGCCTCACTCATACATCGCTTTATGCAAAAGCATGTGCTGAATATGTTAAATATCACAGGTAAATTTTAGAAAGTGTCTGGACAGACTAGAAACCTTTCCTCCAACCACTATTAATTAAAATAAGGGCAGAGTCTCTGAAGTTAGTCTTCCTCTTCAGCAAGTGCCAGCTTAGCTGGCTTAGCCTTTCAGGCTGGGGCATCGTTACGCAATAATCAGCAGAAATAACCTGAGGTCTCAGTGATTAGACTCCCATCATTAGTTCTGGTCAAAGTCATTTTAAGAACCATCTTCTCAATGTATCTGTACATGAACAGAACCACTTTTACAAAATACAACGAATATTACATACTTGATGTGTAGCTTACTGAGTATTTACACCCATTCTGCCATGATACATTTTTTAAAAGCTTTTATGACATGATCAAGTTTCAAGAGTATAGAGACTATATTATGGAAAGAAACTCTCTGTGAAGGACTAATGGAGATGGCAAACCTGTTTTAACTTGTAAATAAATACTTTAATACTGTCTCTGCTCATGTGATCATGTTATACATCATATTCTCTGTTTAATTCCCCCTATCCTTGTGTTTGAAACATTTATTTCATGGACTTGTGAAATGGTGTCACAAACGCATCATGTTTGTTTACAATATAATCGCAATAAAATTTCAGACACTTATTTGTGAATTAGCAACCGCATGACAAGGCATCTCAAAATGGAACCAAAACCAGGCAACAAAACTATTTCCATAAGATATAATATGATAACCAATTTTCAGCTAGACAAATGACATGCACATTTTATATTTGATATTTTGTATTAAGGTTGCAACATCAACTAAGTCAGAGTCCTTTCCAACCTGTCACACACTCGCTTATGTGCAAGCCCAACGATAAATATAGCTTAGGTTACAGGTTACTAAAAATACACGCAAATACTAGTAACTATCAAGCTGAACAGTTACCGACGCCGTACTTATTTCTATTCCAAAACTGTATAATAAATTACCAGAGATAACAACTAAACTGGTTGTTTTGGAAGCAATAATACATACAATACTGAAACAATTTTACCATTTTACCACTTCTAAACTACCTAAACGATTTCTCATGTGATGTAATAGCACCACACTGGTGCTAGCACCATACTGGAACCTATGAGTGATATACATATATGACTGGCCCTGTATTCACCCTATGGTTTAAGAATGCCTGCAGTAACAAAAAAGAAAAACAGCTAGAAAAACAAAAAAACAGAAAAATACAGCCACATATAAATATATCAATTAAATCTTTCAAAAATATCTCATCTATCTCAATTTTCCAGACATTTGCTCATGTTTAAGGTTGATGGTTCCAATGCTATAATTATGAATGAAACTAAATAAATTCCACAATGAAGATTTAATGGTACCAGGTACAAAATGTTAATAGCTACAATGAGACTTTTTATTCTGTTTTATGAATACTGCTTTCAGGATTCATAAAAATAAATTTAATCGTGGAAATTCACTGATCTGTAGTCAGCACAGTCACTGGGCATTGCCATCCATTCAGATGTACCAGAGGTATTCTGAGGGCTATTTTAAAGTTATTTTTTCCTAGAAAAATAAAATTATAGAATTATAATGCAGATGTAAATGGGGATGACAAGTGTGAATGACAAAGAACTAAATCCCTAACTAAATCAGCTAAAAGCCTGAAATCTAAGGCAGGGACAGGTGCATCTTCTACGAGGTGAATATTTTGGAGGCTACTGCAAACAATTGCCTAGAAAAACATTTAATTTAGAAATACTACTAAAATAAATTATTTACTATGTCCCTCTACTTCCAAGACAAGTGTACAGATGTTCTATCTACAAAGCAGAACATGTAACATCCTATACTCTGATCAGCATTAGGCAAATATTATCTGCCTTGCAGAGACAGACAATGTGTGACAATATAACCTTCCAAGTGTAAATCCAGTATATTTCTCAATCATAATGTCATGGACTGGGTTCAGTTTCATTAAATGTTCCATGTACTTTACTAAAGCTAAACAAACCTCATACCCACCCATATGTCAGTCTAAAGAACTGATTTTTGAAAACACAGAGAAGGTCATTTGTATTTTAAAATTGATATCCTAATATCTAAATTCATGACTTACGTGACATCATTGATTTCTGTATTGGTGGACTAATACTATTTTTTTCGTGAATATTTTAGATTTGGCAATTTAATTTAATAGCAGAATTAATAAGTGTCAAGATGGCCTGTGATCTTGTGTCAAATATTTCATTAGAGACAAATAATACGAGATATATTATAGAAGTAAATTATAAGCCATCTGCCGTAGAGGTTACTCAACGTACGTCAGAATAAAATAACCGAGCAGAACAATTACCATGCATATTGGTACCGCTGTGCCACAATTTTTAATACAGCAATCGCTGCAAAAAAAAATGCATACAACAATAAATAAGAAATAAATCATACCATCATACCTCTCTTTTTGTGTTATTCACATCCAGCGTGGAGATAATGTTACTGCTTTTGGTTGTCCGCTGGCAGCCTTTGACAGTACACTTTGGGCAGCAAACTAGAAAGCTAGTTAGCTACTGTAGCAAGTTGCTAAGACGTTTTAGAATGCCATAAATAACTATATACATTATAAATATATTGTACTAATTAGATAAGATGACATTTAAAGATGTTAATCATTACAAGAAAAAGGCTGTCAAATTATTACGACATACCGGCGTGGCACTCAGTGCGCTATAAACGGCACAACTGTTCTGCCGACTGTTGCCATGAAAAACAACACAGCCCATCACGCATTGTACGTCGGGCTACGTACGATCAAACGTCATGACGTTGAACTGGGCGAGTATTTAATGTTATCCTGTGGGTGGGGTTGGGGTGGGGGTTGTATGTGTCTCTAAATTATCCATTAGAGTATGACTGTGGATGCATGCACGTGCCTTGCAATGACCTGGCATTCCATCCAGAGTGTACCCCAGCCTTGTGCCCTAAGCTGCCTTGGATATGTGCCATGACCACGACCAGGATGTGTGGTGATAAGATGGATGAAAAGAAACTGCTCCCAGAGAGGTGTCCATTCTTTCTTACACAATTCTGTTCTTTCTTTGAGCCTCCAAAGTCCAAACTATTTGTCCTTGTGAGGGTTCCACCAAACACAGTAAATAATTTAAAGGGATACATTTTACAGTTTGACAGGTTCAAATGTGAATATTTTATCATTCATCCTCAAACCACTTATCAAGTAAAGAATCACAGAGGGCTGGGAGCCTTGTCCCAGTAAGCCCGGGACACAAACACCATGAATGGGATGTGGCAGTCCACCAGAGAGTACACATACACACATTTTGGGCAATTAATCTATCCACATCTCAGAAAGTAAGGCAGAAAGCAAACACCACACAGACAGTATGGGTAGGGTTATTTTAACATTGTGCAATTAGTTACCCTTAAGTACAAAAAATGGGACTACTCCCAATGGTGCAGTGAGAAAAAGTATGAACTCCTTGAAATTCTTGAGGACCTCTCTTGGGATATTCAACAATGCCTTAATTTCCTGGAGACTCAAGAAGGCAAACATAATGTAGTAATACACTATCACTTAATGTATTACTTAACCAGAAAGTGTAGTTACGTACTGATCCCATGCTCGTTCATCATTAATCAGTCATGACAGTTGATGTATTTCATGCAGTTACTATATTTGTTCATAATTTGTACACGAGAAGTAACTGTGCTACTATGTTACCAAAAAGCTTGTATGGTCACCGGTGTTTTCCCAGCTACTACAGGTGCACTAAGGAGTGCATCCTAGCGTGTGACGTCGCCATCTGGTAAAATCTGTAGTTCGGCGAAGTCCACACTGTACATTGCTAGAGTCAGTCTTCCTCCCACTGAAGACATTCACAGTCTTCAGTGCTTAAACAGGGCCAGTAATACCAGAAAGGACAGTTCTCACCTCCTTTGGGAAGGCAGAAGCCTGTCCCAGGCAGCACAAATAGATCTGGGAACCCTCTGGATGGGATGCCAGTCCAGTCTGGAAAGGACAGATCAGCTAAATACATGTATTTGCACTGCAGGGGAAAATCCGGTCAAAGCAGAATAAATATGCACTCACATTTACAGTAACGTAACATTTACGGTTACATTACATTTATGGTTACATTACATAATAGTTACATTAATGTAGCAGATGCATTTGTCCAAAGCGACATAGAAAGCAGGGGTAGAATTTGAACCTTAGAGGTATGAAGCAATATTGTTACCAGTCTCACCCTCACACATAAATATTAGAATACAAACATGCATTGCCTTTCCCAAAAAATTATAAATCGAAACACTTGCATCTTTACTGCCTTAATTTCAGTGAGAATGTTCCCTTTTCATGAGTATCTTGCCAGGTAAGAATGGAAAATGCTGATTAAACTCAAACCCACACTCAGGTCATGCCCATAACCTAATTTTTCCCCTACTGAAAAGAAAATTTAAAAAACTCAATGGACCAAATAAATATATCATTAAATAGTGGCTAATTAAGATTGAATATCTTCAAATATATATGGTATGTATCATGATATGTCCATTTTTTCAGCATTAATTAGCGGGTGTTAGGAAATCTCCCCAGATTAGGGACTTTATACATATATTTATAAGATATTAGGTATTGACTTATTATCGAAATAACCAACAATAAACGTGTGTAACAAAAAAAAGATGTATTAGTAACTAATAATAAAATATTATCATTCAATGATTTCACACATATTATTAATATTATTATTATTTTTATTATTATTATTATTATTATTATTATTATTATTATTATTATTATTATCATTATCTCTGTGGGAATTACCCATATGATGCTGAGAGAACTAGGAATTGGGGTTCTTCGGGATTCAAAGGTCAGTTAAGGAACCAGGAATTGAGGGTCAAAGGAACACCCTCATATCGACTGCAACAACAACCTTAACATAACCGATGACATCACTTAGCACAAATTTCAATTCCTGGATGGCAATTCAGTGCTAATCCTACTTCCAAGCCGGATTTCTAAAACAAGGGGACAGGCTGGCAACTAGACAACAACACCGGATTGAGGAAATTGACGCGGGCAAACCATGTACAAAACAAACTTGTTTAAAACTGGAAAACATGCAACCTGATGCGATAACTCAGACATCCCAAGACTTCAGCACTTACCAGGCACCTGCTCCCCGTGTTTTCCTTCACAGCAGCTAGAGAATAGTGAAATAATTCACTTTAGTCATGCATGTGTTCATTATCAATATATTTCTTATTTTAGTGTTACGAGAGGTGGAGCCTTGGGGTGCTGGTCCCAAATACCCCGCCAGCTGCCCGTCGCGCTGTAACGTGGGGCTGTGCGGTGGCGTCCAGCGCTGTAAGCGGACGGTCCTCGATGACTGCAATTGCTGCCCGGTGTGCGCGGCGGCCAGGGGCGAGCACTGCTACCGCACCGTGTCGGGGATGCACGGCGTGAAGTGCGGCCCGGGGCTCTTCTGCGAGTTCTACAAGGAGGAAGACGACTACGGGGATGAGTACGGCATATGCAAAGGTATATCTTATGACGTGACCGAACGGCTTTACCGGCATCTTTGTCACGAATATCATTAATATAGCCAACTTAAGTATAATGCAGCGCATACAACACAATCCCAAACAAGTATGATATATTGCTAAATATACTTGAAATATTACTTATGTATTATTTAAAGCTATGTAAAGCGTATACAGCTTAATGTATGGAGAGCCTGCAGGTAAGTGCCAGCATACGTTGCCTCTACAGATTTGACGCTCCCACAATATTTGTTGTTAATCGTGACTGCATGATGTCAGTTTCTGAAATACTTAAGAAGTATGTATGGTCGCTGAGGACATTTAGAATTGTGGCCCCTGGAATAAGCAACGCCAAGCATTTTAATTACTTATAATATGTATAGTGTCGCCTAATTGGTTGCCAGGTGAAAAAGCCTTGCATATATATTTTATTATTATTATTTCAGGTGGCATTCATGATACAGTCTGTTTACGGCAGTTCTCTAACCGTATAAACCACACGTTAGGATTCTTAAATGCCGATGGATACGCTTAATTATTTCTCAGGTTTGTATACATTTGAACGTATTCCACTGACAAAAAAAGCATGTAAATGTAATTTGTGGTCCGTCTTTGGTGATCTTTTAAAAAACCTGCATGACCTCTTGATTTATTTATGTCTCCCACAGACTGTGTGTATGGAAAGTACGGAGTTGAATGCCGCGAAACATGCAAATGCAAATCTGGAGGCATTTGCGACAGGGAAACTGGGGCTTGCCTGAATTTCAATTTCTTTGCGAAAATAGCATCAAAAAGAGCCAGTAAATTAAAAGAGCAATCCAACTCCGGTGAGTCACTATACAGACCCAAATTGACAAGTCAATGCACTATTAAGGGTGTTCTTTTATCATGATAGCAACGTATAAAGTAGTATTCCATTATGCGTCACAGTTTATAACAGTTTATATTTTTTGCTTATATACTAAAGAATAGTTTGTATAACATAGTGAGCATAATAAAGAATCTTCACATTATGTAGGCTTAAAGTAGGTCTGTGTAAAGGAAGGATTCTCTTTAAGAGCATCTGTAAGGACAGATTTTCTCTTTCTTCTCATATATTGTATCTGCTCTGTTTCAGGGACTGAGATGGGTTCTGGGGATGGAATCAGCAATCAGAATGCAGATTTGCCTAAAGAAAGACCCCCTGGTTCAAAGCGACTGAACCCCCGCTGACACATGTTCAGTCTATTCAGTGTAACTGCGGCGAAGTAGTAAATTAAATCCAATGGATATATTTAATTATGTTAAAAACAAGAGATAATTATATTAAGTTTTATACTATGAAGATGACTTCTGTGTAATACTGTATACCGAATCTGCAGTTCTATATATTATTTAAACATTATTGTAAAAGTAATTTAAAATAAATCCTGTCTTTTATTTTTTGTGTTGCTTGTTTATTTAAAAGCATTTAATAAAATTAGATATTAGAATAGCATCTGGATGTATTCAGCATGGATGTAGACTAATATTGTCAATGCATCAGGCTATAACAGAACATGTTATTATATACCTCATGATACCGTGCAACAAAATGCAACTTGGAAAATAATGCAGTAGTTTCCCCCATCAATCCATCATGGTCGCATGCATCTTCCTGTAGAAACCCCCAAAATTATTAAAGCTGTACAAACACAGAATGCGAAAATTACTGATATATAAAACGAAATTAACTTTTTTTTTCTTTCTTTTGTATTTCCAGAGGATATACATAGTGTTTTTTTTTTTTTTTTGGGTGAATTTACATTGTACTTCAACCGGGAATTAAGTTGCTTTTATTTCTTTTGTCTCAATGTAGCATTTTTGCTTTGCATACATTTAAAATCTGAAATTCCGTTTTCTGATGGATTAGCTAGTACAGAATCACAGGGAGACGAATTCTGCTAATCGGCAAAGGGCACATGGCAGGGGGGCGAATAGCTTCCATTTAAGTCATAAATCTATTACCGAAAAGAATTTTCTTCTTTTTCCTTTATCTAACTTCCGCATTTTTGTGTCTACAACATCACGTTTATTAATAATCTCCACATAACAAGTCCTCTGTTAGTGTTAAAAATAACTCTTATCACCTTCACCTCAGAGACTTCACTGTACAGTGTTGTTTTCCAGCATCCAGCTTGTTTATTTCCTGTGTTTCCTGACACCTGTGAAAATGGTCACACTTCCTGTTGTTGTTGTGTCTGCAAGGGACAGGAATTTAACAATTTGGAATTTATCAAGTGACAGACGTCACTGGAGGAGTCCTGGCAGCAAGTGATGCCATTTTTTATTTGCTTGTTTGAATTCTTCCCTGATGGAAAACTCCAAGGGACACAACCATTGCTGACAAAGTTTAGCTCTGTTTATGAATACTTAGTTTAATAGTGTTGACATTCTTTTGTATTATTGTCACGCAACATATTAGTTAGCAAATGCAAGCCATCAATTATAATCTTAATTGTAGTTGGAGAACTGAGTGAAATGCAAATTGTGTTAACCTTAGATGAAAAATCATAGTTACAAATTTTATTCCAGTTACTTCAAAAGCATGGTAGAATAAATGCCTTCCTGTCAAGTTCCTATTTTTAGCCATCTATTCTTGACATCTTATTTTTGACCTTCCTCGACTTCCTTTGACATTTCCTATTTATGACACTATATAGTAGTCTTAAGTGTTTTCTTTTCCACCCAGTCTAACTGATTGACAATCATTATAATTTTTTAGCACCGATAAACCATTCATAATCATTTAACAGCTTTCTGTCAAGTCACAAATACAAGTGGAAAGTGACTGAGAAATGTAACAAATACTATTCAGTAGAATTAGAGATAAGATGTTTCAAAGATTAATAATACACTAAATATGTCATTGTGACATTTAACTAAAATTGCAATAAATATCTGTAAATATAAACTCAACGTGAAAAAAAAAAAAAGATTGCAGATGTCCAGTGAATCATTGGCCAAGAAAAAAAAGTCATCATGTGACTGAATTGCTAGAAATACCATGAACACGAGGGACAATTTTAAATTTAAGTTCAGCCATACAAAGGCAATCCCACCTGTGCCGATCTGCAAATCGTGATGTAGGATGATGGGTGTTGCTGAGAAGGATATTAGGCATCAATTTAACATTGAAGGTACGGCTCTGCAAGATGAACATCCTTGACATGGTCGAGTTATGGGTGCTAAACAGCAAGTCTTAAAGTCGCTAGGACAGGTGTAACGTGACAGATTGTCTGTGGTACAGGGAGAGGTGGGTCTAATAAGGTTCACGCCTACTTGTCCTTATCATTCCCTTGAGAACTGGGTTGCAGGGAGTTTGCAACCAAACAAAGGACCACAAAATAACAGGAAAGCGCTGGTGAGAAATACTCTTTATCTCACTCCCGAAGCACGTCAGCAGAGCCCTTCAGAAACAAAGGTGCACAAACGGCATAGTAAATAGCCGTGATTTATGGCAGAAGCTCGCAGTTGTATTTATATTTGACCCACTTCAACAGGTTGTTTATCGACAGGGTCTAATTGATAAAAGGACCAACGCGCACTAACCTTCTAGGAAATTAAGTTATGTCTGGGTCTCTTACTAAATTAACAATGAATCGGAAGACTAATTCAAGTACAAAAAAAAACTGATTAGGGCTAAAATGTAACGACACCTAGCCGTTGCCAGCTGGGATATAATTCCTGAAATTCTTTGAAGTGACAAGCCACATTTTCGCACGCATATGATGTCGACTAGCTTTTTCCCAAGTGAAAACATCTACCAGACATGAAACGTTCCACTGTATGTGCAGGGGCCATATTCCATGGCCGTCTTGGAAGCATTGTATCAAGGAAACAATTACAGATGAAACCTTCTTGAAATTAAAAGCAGTCAGTTGATTAAGACCATTTAAAAATTTTAATTAGCCCATTTTTCAGATAAAGCAAAATAAATAATGTAAGTTATACAGCATAAAAAGAATGCATATAGGTGTCTTTCATATGTATGCATTACTCAATAAACCTCAGTCATGCAAACTCTAGGACCACTGAAGAATAGCACTGCCAGACATATATTTTATTATTGTATTTTAATTTTTTTTAAATTTATTTTGCAGGCTTCATGGAGGGACGCATAAATTATTTTTCTATATTTTCGTTTTCTTCAAAATTTAGAGAAGTAATTTTGTGCTGGATATTTTTTTAAATGGTCATATTTGAAATAAATGACTTATTAACCTTTTTTTCAAAATCATTTCTGGCCATTCCTTAAAAGTAGCCAATCAAACTTATTAGCCCTAAATTTAATCTCCATTAGCACATTATAATTTTCTGAGAAAAACAATGAGGAATAAATATATCCAACGCAGACAAGAACTATCCATCTTCCAGCCATGTAACCTGGTGAGCATGGGTGTCAATAGGTCCAATCACTCGGGGCAATAGCCCCAAATATTTTAAGCCATGCCCTGAGTATTTCAGCCCCAGGTAAACAACCATGCTAGTGAAGGTCATGGGGGTGCTGGGGTCAATCAAAGGTGTTTAAGGTATTTACAATAACAATTATATATTATGTAGACAGTTGTATGTTTTCTGCCCTGTGCATTGTGTGATAGTACTCTACCAATAGCACAAATAGCAATATATGTTTGATTTGTTCTGATAACTGTCAGATTCATTCATGAGTGTCAGCCAGCGCTTGAGGGGAAGTCCATCCAATGCAGAGCATATACTTACGACTGGAACTTTAGGGACCAAAGTTCATCTAACTCCATGATTTGGAACTGTAAGTGGAAACCAAAAAACATAGCAAGAACATGCAAAGGTCACATGCTGTATAGACGAAGTCAGGCTAGGAAGCAAAAACACTGCCCTGGGTGGGGTGAGAAGGCAGTGCTGCCCCTTCTGGCACTGCCCCCCCTCCCCAAAGCAAAAACACTGCCCTGGGGGGTGAGAATGCAGTGCTGCCCCTACTGGCACTGCCCCCCCTCTCTCCCCAAAGCAAAAACACTGCCCTGGGGGGGTGAGAATGCAATGCTGTCGATTCTGGCACTGGGCCCATCCCCCCCCCCCTTCCGAAGCAAAAACACTGCCCTGGAGGGGGTGCAGTGCTGCCATTTCTGCTATATGCTTTACTTTGAATACCAGCCCAGAAACAAAGCATACAAGCCAGAAAGGGCCAACAACTGGGGAGATCGGGGCTGTTGTACATATTTCTGGAGGCTGCAAACAATGCAGAACTGCATTATGGGTGGGCTGGAAAGTTCAGGGAGATCACAAGAATCTACAGGAGACATACTTCAAAGTGTCACCACCACATAGACCTAGTAGATTAAGCCACCACACCGGTCCAGTTTCCATTCTCCTTTATACTTCATGGATGGCATTTTTAAATTATGGTGCAATTTAAGCACACCCTGGTAAAGAATATTTAATATGTTAATTATTAAGAAATATTTGTTAAGTAAGAAGTTCTTTCCTAGAGTTAGCTTTACAAACTGTATGTCTTACATATTATAAGTGAAAATGACAGATGCAAAGGTAGCATATGGTAGCACAAAGGTACAGCTAGGTATTTTTTTCTAAATAATTTATTAAGACAACATGCTAAACAGTAGATTTTTGCGGTTTTACTTTAAACAAGGGTCTTCACAATTTGCCTGTTCATATATATATATATATATATACATATATATATCCATCCATCCATCCATTGTCCAAACCGCTTATCCTACTGGGTCGCGGGGGGTCCGGAGCCTATCCCGAAATATATATATATATATATTCTTTTCTTAAAATTTAAACAGAGCATATAATACTAATTTTGTGGTTATTTAATTAAAAGACCTCATTAGGTTTTATCGGTTTGTAAATATTATTTTATAATCTATCCCGTGTATCAGATTAATCTAACATTACCAGATTGTGAGTAAAGGAATTCACAAGTGCACTGGTTGATATTAAAATGACAAAAAAATCCTATAATTAAAGGTAATACAGTGGTACTTCGGTTCCCGAACTCACTAGAATTCGAATTTCATAAAAGTCGAACAAACCAGTTTGACCTAGAACTTGATCTGAATATCAGAAGTCGAACTGTGAACGCAGACCTAATATAAATTGTATGAGCCAGAAAATGAGTCATACTAAAATACAATTCTTACTTGAAGGCCTTCTTCACAGACTGGACGATTAAAATAATAAAGGAGCAACAATACAGTAACTAACAATAACCACTAATAAACCACTAACGTATGTGTACTATTAGAGCATTTATGTCATTTATTTAAACTTTATTTTACCAGGTAAATTAACTGAAAACCAGTTCTCACTGCTTTAGGTGATATTCGGGGAAAATAGCAGATTACGCATCGGAACTGCCTGGGATGCAAACGCCATACATATAACTATACTATTCAGCCAATAAGGGCAAAGGTTCCAGTTTGTGCACCCGCATGAGAGTTTGCAATGCATCTAACCGTAATGCACTGCGTCAGGATCAGAATGCGTTGCTTTATGCCAGCACTGTGAGCAAGTCAAACGCACCCAGTGACCGGATTGGGGGAAAAAAACTGAAACGCGGACTTAATACGGAGGACTAATGACAACAATCAGAAACATCTGATCACATTGGGATCCCACACGAGATTAACGAGGGGGCGTGGCACACGGAAGGAGCGGACAATCAGGGCAGGAGAGGGGTAATGTTGGAATAAGATCTTTATCATTTTGGAAGCCATTAAGAAAAAAATGCTCTTCTTGTTTTATCCTGTTCATTTTGTGTTTAAA
>JAABNY020000119.1:18738678-18761201 GCA_015164015.2 Brevimyrus niger
GCCCAGCCCCCCGCGAACCCCCCCCCCCCCCCAGCAACCCCCAGGCTACAGATGGTCTGACCAGTCAAGAGAAAGGTTTATGACAGCCTGTGTCGACGCCAGACTCCAGTCCCAAACAAAAGCAGCTGAACAGCTACATGGAGGTGACAAAGGCCACATCTCACATGGAGTGCAGCCTCTTTACCTTGGATTATTATTTCTGCTTTGAGTGAAGGGGTAGTGGATAGACTGGTAGATTACACATCCATAATCCTATTTCACACCAACTTTGACTGCTGGAACACCAGGACAGATCTTAAGGGTAGGTACACAGATGATGTTTTGTTATTGTGTGTGTACGTGTGTGTGTGTCTGTGTCTGTGTGTATGCACCCTGATGTAGAAATGTAGAGGTCACATTTCTTAAAACAAATTGTGTTTCTCCCAATACAAATGATATAAGCCGTCATCCTTGAGACGTGTTATGAACTTGTTCAGTCAAATTATTTTGTAACTTGTGGCTCAGTTGGAATACATTTTCTCATCATCTGCCTCACTTTATTGTGTAAACGTTTGCATGCCCCTTTTAACTAGACTGATTGTCAGCTGCAGCTGAGTCAACTGATGTAAGTCTCATTTCTGCAGATACACATTCTGCGTCTAGTCTGTTGAAAGCAAATTTCCTGTGTGTGCTACTTCAGTTCTGCTATTTAATAGCATTTGAATCTTTATGTTACAAATATAATAATTCTTAACTGGTTTATATGACATGATTTTGAATAAATTATCTCATACAAGAAACATTTTTCCTCAATTGTTAATTACTCAAAGTTGTTGCTATTCAAAAACTCAAATGTGGATTTTTTAATTATTAATTCTAAATTCTGCCATGACTGACTTCTGGAAGCATCACCGATCTGGATATCAGAACAGATTTTAATAATTCCATGTTTAAACATCTGTTGCACATTAAAGTTTTAATGGCTAGGAAATAGTTTGGCAATGCCTGTAACAATTCATTGTTGGGATGACTGAGTGCATCCACCTTGTTGCTAGTTTTCCTGTTTCACCTTTGACTTTTATATGCATTATGTCATTTCCAAGAACAAATAGAAACTACTAATTATATCCTATACCTACATATTGTTTATAGTTAAATGTTTTCACAGAGCAATACACTATCAAACTTCCATAATTGGCAATAATGATACAGTTTGTTGAGCATCAATGAACCGTGAATCATTCTTTTTAAGTTTGGCTGAAGGCATCACTGATGACTACATGACTACTTACTGCCTAATACATAATGCTTATTATTCCCAGTGTGGATGTTGTGTTAATAAATGCTTCTTTTGCCTGGGCTCCACAGCAGTTATGAAGAATGTACTTGCTACCAATAGCTTTTGGCAAAGTTTTGACTCTTATATTTTCTGTTAAGTGAGAGTTTCAGACTTATCAAAAATGAGAAGCGCTGCAATGGCCAGCAAAATGCGTGTATCACTTGTCTTTTTATTGTAGCTTGATAATGAAACATGTTAAGAGCAAAAATGTTTTTCTTGTAACCAAGACAAGGTTTTGATCATTATTATACAAAGGTAAGTTTAGGAGAAAAGTTTCTTTTGCTGACAGTGATGTTAATAAATGCTTCATTGGAATTTGTTGCCTTGCTAATGGCAATAATTCTGGCTCACGTCAAGCAAATAGAGAGAGCAGATGGCACACTGGCCTCCCACATGTCTATTGGAGACTCTCAGTCTTGACCTGTGAATATCCCATTAATTACTGCAGTGCAGTAAGCCAGATCCACTGCTTGTTTATGAATAGATGCTCCCAATATGATAGAATTGTGCCCTCATTCATCAAAGAATCGAACTGTGTGAATTTAATGATCATCATGTCAACCATATATTTTTAGGGGTTTAAGTTTTTCAGTATATACATTTTCAAATCAAGCATGGCTTTGTATTTCTTTCATATAAAATACATAGTACATAATAATACAGTATCAAATATATTTGTTGGGCCTAAGCCATGTTTGTTGATCCTAATTTGTATTTGGAATTCTGATTCGATCCAATAATACCTCTATCAAACAGACGTTACAGGTTGCGTACATATATACATGCACAACTTTTTTTAACCAGATCTTAAATAAACTTCAAATTAACAGAGAACATCTCAGGAACATGATGGGATTTTTTTCTGCTATATCTGAGAGAAGGAAGTGAATAACAATGAATGATTTTAGAATACAATTTTTTTCTTGTTTTCACATTTCCCCATGCAGCATTATACTGTATATTTATAGAACTTGCTGAGATCAGGCTTGACTAGTAGTAATTCAAGATGGAAAGTGAATAAATAGACAGCTGTACTGGGTAAGTGCGACGGAACAAACCTTAGAACACCTCCCACAACAAAAGCAGTTTTTTGTAATCTCCCGGTGAGGACCCACCGACGTCTGACGAATCTTGTCAGACGTTCTTGTGCCCTCTTTATGACCTCAGTTTAGGCCCTCATTTCCATGGAGGAAAACGCCTCCACCTTGCACTCCAGTGTCATTTCAGCACGAACCCTCAATCTTGGCTTGTGTTTCTGCCAGGTTTTGAATTGCGATGCATGTTATATTTGTCAGAGCATTTAGACTTCCCCCGTGGAAAGACATGTAGAAACTGAAATGTTTCCAGTTCCTGAGCTAAAGGCTGCTCGTAAAATCAATATGCTGATATTATGACTTGTCTTTATTGAATTTTCCTGGCATTTATTCATTGCGAGTATCTGGGTTTATACAATACTATTCTGCTTCTGTTTGACCATTGCCTTTCTAACTGGCAGCATTTTCTCTCTCTCTTGAATGTTTGACATTGTCAAGGAGATAAGTCTTAGCTTGCTGCTATTTCTGCACTGTTTGAATATGGTGGCTTCACTTAAACAAAGAATCTTTGACTTGCTTTGTACATATAGTCCATCAGAAACAACGTCCAGTGGAACCTCATTGACAAAAGTTCTTCTAAAAGCATTAGATGCATTTTTAGTTATTTCACTGTATAAATCTCCTTGCTCCAGCATTCATTCATTGGCTTTAGGGTTTAAATGTATTTTAGTTACCTAAGGCTGTATTAAACATACTGTATCATTCTACTACTTCTGACTCTCATACTCATCAATGCTTGTTGATGGTTCTATTCTTGGATTCAGTTGAAGTATCGCTAATATTAATGCTTCATGTGTAAAAAAGATTTCATATACTGAAACTTTCACTTAATTAATTAGTCTAAAGTATAAATATTTATGGTGGAATGATTTGTGAGATGAAGCCTGAATCAAATCAGCTTGCTTGTATTTCTATTCCAATTTTTGCTCTGAGCTGGTATCCGTTTTGTTAAAGGAGCCTCTAGGAGAGAAAAAGGGCAGAAAAATACAGTTGGAGTTGAGATGTAGAAATAATGAACAATGTAATGGCCATTCGTGTAATGAATGGATTTTGTATTTTATGCTTCAAGTGCCACTACTACAGAAGCTTTGAGTGAACAGGCAGAAAGACAGATGGCTGAGCTTTCTGGAAATGAAAAATTATTCATGTTGAAAATACCCAAGAGAATAATTAATAGGGTTTGTATGCTGCATCTGACAGTGGATTTAGGAGTCTGATATCTTGCCAGGTGTTCATTTGTACAGAATTAAAAAAAGACTTTAAGATTTTGAAAAGATGCCTGTTATACAGTTTTCAGCTTCCTATTCATAGAAACTGATCCTGTCTTTTTAAGAATATAACTTTCTGAATACGTTACGCCAAATCTATATGGTATCTATATGGAAACCACAATGGTATCACAACCCTGGGGGATCGATTCCTGCCATTCATGTTTGTGGGGTTTTCAGTCTAAAAACAGTTTAAGTGATTAATGTGCCTTAATAAGCTCTTTTGGTGACCGGGGGCAGGGGCCCAGTAGGAGTGTGGGTGACCTGGCAGATTCTTGGGGGGCCAGCACTTTACAGGGGCCTTTGACTACACAAATGATAAAATCATATAATGTAAGGGAGTGGGGGGGGCTATGGTGACATTTTGTCAGGGGGCCCAGAATTTCTAGCTATGCCCCTGACTGGGAGTGTGTGAAATGGGTTGACATGTGGTTCTGGGGGTCCTCTGCCACGTGCTCCATGCTTCCCGCGTTTGGCTGCAGGTTAACTGTGACCTTACGCTAGACAAGTGATTATGAAAAATTAATGGACTGTGGCAGCACAAGCCATTCACATGTACAATGAGATGATTTTTCAGATCTTGCTTTCCTCTCGATTGCATATGAAACCAAAATGCAACTGAACGCTGGAATTCAGTTGTTCTTAATGTAATAAAGTTCTGTTGTTTATTTAGTTTGATGAAATTATATTGGCATCCTTGGCTTTCTCACTTTGACAATACTTGTGCTTGTCTCCATATACCTGTTTTCTTTCTATTTTATAGTCCATTTTAAAGTCAAACAACTGTGAAAGCCATGTTTCTATTGAAGTCTTAGTAAAAATGAATAAAATTGTTTAATGTAATGTAGCCCGCATTGATTATTATGTTTTCTGGGCAACAGGTCACAATAATGGAGTTTCTTCCCCATATATGTAACAAAACAAAGCCAGTGAATTCCTTTTTTTGTTGAAATCTCTGAGGAATAAATTGCTTCCTGTTTATAAATTCGTGGTTCATGCGAAAACTTTAGACTTTCGTGCTTCCTTTAATGCATATTTATGGTCACTGTCATCTTTTCCCACTGACCCTGTAACTGTGACTCTGTTATATCCTGTGTGAGAAACAAACCAAAAAAAGACTTACAGACTTACAGAACTTACATAGACCTCAGTATAAGAAGTTGAATTTATAAATGTGGGATTGCATTTTGACAGTAATCTTGTCATTTTTAAATCTCCAAGCTTCACCATAGAAGGCATATTGAAATGTTGCAGCAAGCTACTTTATATATATATGTGTGTGTGTGTGTGTGTGTGTATATATATATATTGTCTATTTGGTAGTTGCATCCTTGAAGAATTGGACAATATTTGTGTTACAATTATGCTTGTGCTCACAAAAGAACAATATCTTTTCAGAAATGGCATGATACGCGACTTTTAAAAAATATTGTTGGCAGCCAGGCAACAGGAATAAATAAGGGCCTGCAGGTCTGGCATGAAGATGGGACTCTGCCACAAGGTGGCTAATGTTCTGTTCTTCATGGGCTGCCTCTGCATGCTCCAGGGTATTAGCACATGTGTCATAATCCATATGGATAGATGCCTACAGAGATGTGCATGCACCTGAAATAGCACTTAGGCTAGCTACCAAAAGTGAATATTGGTGTGTTCACAGACATTCTCTTGTGCATGCACCTGAAATAGCACCTAAGCTAACTACCAAAAGTCAATATTTGAGAGTTCAAAGACATTCTGTATGCATGCATCTGAAATAGAACTTAGGCTAGCTACCAAAAGTGAATATTGGTGTGTCCACAGACATTCTGTTGTGCATGCACCTGAAATAGCACTTATACTAACTACCAAAAGTGAATATTGGTGTGTTCACAGTAGTGTTGTTTTTGTCAACAAAATTTTTGACAAAATATCTTCGTCAACGAACCTTTTTGACATGACAGAGATGAGACGCAACGTAAATACTAGTCATATGATGATAACGATAACGAATTATATTTTGTAATATTGTTGAGGAATAAAAATTAGACTAAATTTTCAAAATAAAAACTATACTATAATGTCTCTTAATTTTCGTTGACGAAAACGAGACGAGACGTTATTTCCTCTCATTTAATAGCGTTATTATTATTATGCGGTATTTATGTTTCCTGTGTCTCCCATTTGGGCGCACAGATGGCGGAGAAATGTGGCCACAAATTTTCAGGAAAAAACACCACAAACTTTAAAACCTTAAAAGACATCTCAAGGCATTCCACAATGACACTGAGGTAAGTAAAGACATTAACGTAACGTTACTTTCTATTTTAGAAAGCTCATGCCAACTGTGGTTAACATGTTATCGTTAGCAGTAGATGTTAGCCTGCTAACTTTGGACGTTTTGGAGAAAATTATATTTCATAAGCATGGACACTTGGCGATCTGTACAAAACATCTTTTCTGGTAAGATGTCTAATAAGAATACGTGGGTAAAGAGAACACTTTGAAGCTATGTACTGTACAGTAGGCATTTCATCAAGCTAAAGCTAAGTAGCAATAAACTGAGAACGACAGCTCAGTTGACTTGAAACCTGGCGAGCTAAACTTTAAAGCTTTGATTACTGCGTGACTAGATATATGTCTAAAAGGGTAGTATTTGAAACTTTGAAAGAGCGTTTTTTGTAACATCGAGCGTGAGTCTGGCTTGCCAGGCTAGTTACCATCCGCATAGAGGTAGGCTCTGGCTACAGCTCATGTAAATACCTGCTGATTGTGAAATAATGTTGTTATGTAAAGGTTGTTTGTGAATGATTCAGAGCATGATGCATTTTGATTGGCATCCCTTATGGTCTTGTGAACCCTATTTTTTCTGTTAAACAGTTGTAGCTGATAATAAACAGCCGAATTACAACCAATAATTTCAGTCATTGAGTAGGTATGTGACAAAATATTTCAAAGTTGACAGATCTGAACATGGCATATCTCATTTGTAAGGGCTTAAAGATACCTGGATCATCTTTCTGTGACAAATAACAAGAAAGTTATGAAATTTTGTAATTCGTCTTTTAAAGCCAATTTCGGTCAGTTGTTTCAATGGAAAAACAATAGGACTAATTGAAAAACTTGTGACCGGTTTCAATGACGTTTGCAGTTTTGAAGCCATAACTTTCTCAATTCTTGTCCGATTTTTAACTTGGTATCATTGGAAAGCTTATAGAAAGCAACAAGAAGATATATACTTACTGACCAATTCATTGATTATTACAGTATGTTAACTGTAATCAAGGAATTGGGGGTAGATGTAATCCTGGTCTATTGCAGAGGTGGGCAATAATAACAGACAGCTCCTTAAACTTGGTCAAAAATCCTTAAAAAAACAAACCTACTCTTTCTAATAGTCTAATTTAAACAGTTAGGAAAGAATTGGCTTTAGCCAACCTAGTTCATGTAATGAATAACATGTTGCAGCCATTTTTAGCGCATGTGGTATCCATCAAAATCTTTTGCCATCAGCTTATTAACAACACTATTAGTCAAATCACATCAGGAATCATTAATAAACATAGCAGCATTTGGCTGATAAAACTTCTTAATGATGGCTGTGATCGTCACCAGATGACCTGTTGAAGTGGCGATATTCGGGCAAAATAGGCATAATAGCAAGGATTTATGCTACTTAATATTTACAACATTTACATTTTCCAGAGGCTGCATCTGTCCTGACATTATATCTATTCCTGTGCTAGATTCCAGAAACAGCTTCAGTGAAGCAAGTCCCGTGCCAGGAGATGGACATTATTTTATCAATTTATTTAAATTTGTGTGTACTTCTAAGTTCAAACATGTTTGGCTGGCAAAATAAATGTTATAAATTCAAATCAGAGCTGGAATGGATGTAGAATATTATTGAGTCTATAAGGTAACAATAATATAATAATAAGAACCTTGTTTTAATTGTGAAATGCGTTTGACTAAAAGAAAATTTTGTTTTTGTCTATTCTACTAGGTACTTTTACTATATTTACTAGGTAAAATAGAATTGCATTACTAAAATATAGAGACTAAAATACAATTTTCATTGACTAAAACTAGAGTAAAATGTCATCAGTTTTTGTTGACTAAAACTAGACTAAAATAGTCATGGATGATTCTGACTAAAATGCTCAGACTTTTAGTCGACTGAAACTTGACTAGACTAAAATGAGTATGGACATGACTAAGACTAATAATAACTAAAATGACAGCTTGACGCAAGGACTAGACTAAAACTAAAATTAAGACAGGCCGCCAAGAACAACTATAGTTCACAGACATTCTGTTGTTCGTGCACCAAAAATAGCACTTAGGCTAACTACCAAAAGTGAATATTTGAGAGTTCAAAGACATTCTGTTGTTTAGCATGTAACTGCAAAGGAAATTAGAATTAATTTGGGTTTAGGCTGATCTTGTGCAGAGTCTACACCTGCCATGTGCTGCCTGGGTTAGCCGCAGGTCTCCAGTGACCCTGAACAGGACACGTTTTTCAAAAATGGACTGAGTGGATGGATGGTTATAGGGTTATGTTGTGCAGAGTGTACACCAGCCTCGTACTGCTTAGGATAGGCTCCAGACCTCATCTTACTTGTGTCAATTTGAGCTTTGTGCATGTTCAGTTGTGTTCCAAGCTACTATTTTTACAAGGTGTGTTGGAATACTGAGCCTGCTCTGTTGTTGGTGTTTGTGTTTGTGTTGTTTTGCATTTTCCCCCATGTCACATGGGTTTCTTTGCTGTAAGGTAGGCAATTAGTCAAATTTACATTTGGAATGCCGCCCATAGTGTGTATGTCTGTGTGTGTGCATGTTCTCTGCCATGAGAGGCTGCACTAGGTAAACGGGGGATATTCTCTTAGATTTTATGAAGGGGAAGTCTAATAACCCACAGTCAGGCACTTGTTCAGGGAAAGAAGAATGAAAGAACATCTGGAGCTCATCTGCATTTGAAAGTCAATGACAGAAAAGCAGCTCAGCTTATGACAACGTGGCAATGTGAGAGCTACAGTACGGCTATGAACATGTCAGTGTCACGGGTTATTTGAGCACAGAGAAAGACCGGAGAATGAGAAACTAAAACTCTGTACAGAACATTTTCCAGTGCTTTTCTTCCCCCCCCCCCCCCACATCTGACAATGCAGTAATTCATGCGAGCAAAGTTAGTAGAGGACAGTAGTAATTTTGGAAAAATACATGTCTATAGAAAAGCAGAAGATTCTCACAAAGAGCTCTGGTAAAAAACTAATGGGTCAAACTAGCATAATATTGCCTAACATCTACGTTTTAACTCCTTTGAAACATATATCATATACCAATGAAAAACCCAAGATAAAAGGTCAAAATAAAATGCTTTTTGCAAAAGCACAAAAGCTCAGGGCAAAAAAAAAATTCATGTTGGCCTGGGGAAATGACATTTTCCTCAAGTAACTCTTCCTTTATTGCTTGACTCTTTATAGTAAATAGCTATCTCCATATTCTGGGCAGAATGCATTAGCATTTACAGCAACTAAAATTCTTTTTCTAATTTCACCATGTACTGATTTTCAATGAGTGAATTATACAATAACATTAAATGTAAATTGAAATGCTGGGGATGACTTGCAGCCTATAGTACCTATAGTTTTCAGTAAAGACAAGAAAAAGTTTGAATGTGCCTTGTATTTTACCCATAAACCCTTCCCACACACATTTCTATCCCAGGCTTCCAGTCCCAAGAGAGGTCAACTATGCATTTTACAACCCATAGCATATTTGTTTATCTGGAAAGAGGCAAATGCATGCTTTGTTACATGCAAAGCAGTCCTGTGTCAGATGGATCTATTTCATTTCTTTTTTCGAAGTGTGCCAAAGAGTTACCTATTCAGTGCTTGTTTTGAAAGCAGAGTGTAAGGTCAGTCACACCGTTGTGGTGTAAAGAAACAAAATATGTGACCAGAATTCATGTGTTAGACTTAAAAAGCCTGGTATAGCTATCAGCAATAAAAAGGTGATGTTTTCAGTTCATCTTCTCTTCAGCAGACATGTCCCTTGGGCAGAAGATGGAAGAGCAAGTGGATTCCAGCACCATTCCACAGCACGGACACAGTGGCCAGCATGTCATCAGGTGTGGGTGGTTGAGAAAGCAAGGAGGGTTTGTGAAGACCTGGCACACGCGATGGTTTGTCCTCAAGGGAGATCAGCTGTATTATTACAAAGATGAGGATGAAACAAAGGCCCTGGTGAGTACTTATTTATTTATTCATTTAGAAAGATCCTCATTTTTTATGTTGTGACTTTTATGACTGTAATGACTGTTATTTTGAGTTTTTGTAATGTGTTTTTACTTGTTGACAATTGTACACGTCAAGAGTTTTTTTTAACACAGCTGTGTAATTTACAGTTTTTTTAAAATATAAACAGATGACAGAATCCATTATTTACAAATCCAACGCAATAGGATAAAATCTGGTTTGGTGAAATGTTCTGCATGAAATATCACCCATAATACAGATTAACCATTAATGGCTACTCAGCAGTCATGTTTCAGGTATAAACACCTTTCTAACTAAAATACAGTGTAAATTTTATATATGCTGGTACATCCAGCTTATATACTGTACATTTAATCAACCAACATTAGTAAAAATTTACTGTTAAGACAGTAAGCTTCAAAAGGGAATTAACTCATCCTGTCCAGGCAACAATGCCTTCTGAAATTCTTCCAGCTAAAATATTTAATTTCTTGATTTTGATTGTAAATTCCATACTACATTGCACTCACAATCGGTGGTCCTTGCTGTGTGACAAAACTCCACAGGGCCATGTCTGATTCTAAATGTAAGTAGGAATTGGAATGGCTATTGGCAAAACCATTAATTTCAGAAAAGAATAATCATGTTGCACAATTTATCGGGTCCAGCCTCATAGGGCCCCAAACAGTTTTTTAATGTCGCAAACTTCTAAAGGGGTCGCAAACTTCTAATGTGATGCAGTATTAGGTTTTTTGTCCTGGAATCTTAACTTCCTTTTTGAAAGAAAGGAATGGATAGAGTCTCCATTTCAGTCCAGCACAGAAGACAAAGGAAGGAGGGCAAGCTAGGTATTCTGTGACTGGTTCTGATTTTTTTGAAGATTGCAAAAATAATAAATTATGCTCAGTAGAAGCTCAGTTATAGCTGTAACTAAAAATTAAAATAGGAAACAGATATGATATTGATCATTCATTCTATCTTAGAAATTGTATGCTGTACACTTTTATATGTTTGCATTTATTTATTGTTCATATGAAATTTCCAGCTGAACAGTATAATTAAAAATTTCCTTGAGATCTAAATGTCCCTGAAGAGGATAGATTACTGTAAGGTTATTGTTCTGTTTCCAGAGATGCAAGGGTTGAAACAGCCAAACCTGGAAGTGGGTGGCGGGTGGGGGGAGTAGCCCTTGCCAAATAATACTTTTGTTGTTCCTTTCACTGGTGAAGGGAAGCTTTACATATTTTCAAAAATTGATTATTCTATTGTGCTGGGTGCCCTAAAATTGCAGGTTGCCTAGTTACACCTTTTAGTTACTTTTCTGAAATAACACTAATGCATCTGAAATAACACAAATTGAAGAATTTTCTGTAAGAGTTAGGACAGCGTTAAACTGAGTGATAGGCATTTACTGCATGTTTGTCTGAGCTTACACCAAGAATCAAAGGCAAACTGTTAACATGAACTGATCATTATGTGTATTATTGTGGTAATTCTCTTAGTGCAGTTATAATCTGTAAGTATCCATGCTTTGTTGGTAAAATTAGTGGATTACAATAAAATGAGCAATGTCTTTTTTGGTCCCTTAATGGAATAGTATAGTTATCATGAAGAAACTACTTTTGCTGTTGCACAATTAGAGCATAGAGTTGGATTGAACTATATCACAATAGTGAGCAGACAGCTGCAACAGTTTGCCAGGTCAGAGATCTCCTTTTCACCTGTGGGCCAAGGCAGAGAGGTTAACTCTACTGGAATGTATCATTAGGCAGGTATGTCTGCAGTGACACATTATTACCTGCAATGAGCCGGAATGTACAGTTACAGTCAGATAATCACTCAAGTTGTGATAACTGATATCTGTTTACAGTTGCCAATGTCTCGTTTTTATAATTATTGATGCAGAACATATTATTAATTTTTAGCGTTCCTTCCCAGGGATAACTAAAATCTAATATTCTTATATTCTTGGCATGAAATATCAGATGCTATTGAAAGCGTAACTGCTGTGTTATCTGTATTACTTCTAAATCATTGAACGAAAGCTTTTCAGACCCCTGAGCATTATTTCACTGTCACCAGGGGGAGTTTCGTTTGAGCAGTGGGTATGAGTTCTGCTGCTTTGGGCAATGTGTGGAATGTGAGGAATGTATGCTGGTGGTTAGAGGTCAGATTATATGCGAGGGGACACGTGTGGGCATGGCGTTGGCGTAGAGCGTGCGTGTTCTTACGCACCCAGCACGCACAGATCAACAGCTCCACAACAGGAATGCCTGTATGCTGGAATGATCTGCATATGAGTATTAATTCATACAGTGTGGCATGTTACAATGTATATAATGAAGACTTGTTTGGCAAGGAGTGATTTATGATGCAGATACTTTTTGATTTTGTGTTCAGTAGTTGACCATTACACCATGTTATCAAGGGCATAGGGATCAGGGGGGATTGTGAGGAAATAGACCCCCCCCCCCCCCTCAGTTTTTAATTTGGCTTCATTTGTCCCGTACAATAATGAGACCTTTACGTTTCAATTATTAAGCTGTGTCCCCCTAAATTTCCAACTCTCTCCAATGACATTCTTGTCTTCACAATATGGAAAACAGAATTTCTCATGGATGTTTCATACTCTTGATGAAAAACAGGATTAGACTGTGACAGCTGAAAAAACTGGTGACAAAAATAATTCACACCTGTCCACAGATAGGTTGTGCCACCCTGATCAAGTGAACAATTGAGCATTGGGCTGACTACTTTTTTGCACCATTTAAATGTCACCCCTTAACTGGAATGTGGGATGTTCAAGGTCATGTGCAGCCGTAAACAGCATATGCAAGAGATTCATAAAGGTTCTGACAGTGTCTAAAACAGGAGCAAACAAAGGAAATAAGAGAGGACAGTCTGTTAACCAACAAATATTACTTAGGTCATTTGCTGCCATTTGTTTCCAGTGAATATTCTAGATGTTATTATTCTAAACATTTTTGATGACTGTATGTCTTCATATCACTATGCATGTATAGTAAGTAAAGAACACTTATACCCATGTTAGGCCACATTATCATACAGCTCAGACACATCTCTTCTTGTGAACTGTATGCCTATGGACCGTGAACAGAAACACAAAACCAGTGCAAATGTGAAGAAATCCCAGAAGAAACCCAAACAAGCACAGAGACCTACAAAGACACAGAGAATCTAGAAAAATGAACAAAACCGAGATAAGATGGAACCCACGTGAAATGAAAGGAAGCTCACACACACACCCACACATAGAAGTTGGTCTTCCTATCTAAATGGGGACCGTCCATACATTTCTATGGGAAAAAACATAATCCCATCTTTAACCTTAACCATAAGTAACCAACCCAAATACAAGACGTTTGCTATTTTTACTTTTTTGATTGCATTCACAGGTTTTTATAAAACTGAGGTTATCCAAATGAGGACTTCAAGGTTTTACCACACTTTGGGGACAATTTGGTCTTCAAATGTGATCTGTGCAAACACACACATACAGACACACAAATCGAGATTACTCTGAACAACCCATGCAAAAAACCTAAAAAAATATAGCCAGAGCTAGATTTAAAATGATAACACTGCTATGAGGCATTAATCGCACATGTATATCACATAACTGGTATAGTACTGGTACTGCATCGGAATAAATAGATATTTAAATAATAAATTGCAAACAAAAACCTTTGCAAATCCATGTACAAGTATGCAGTGCAAAATAACACTAATGATATTTTAATGAATAATGATTAGGCAGCAACCAATGTGACACCGATTCCATGCTTCAATAAATCACATGTCATTTCAAATGCATTTAACGTTCTGTTTACAAATCTCTTACAGGATTGCCCACCTGAAAAGTAAAAATTGAAATTAATTTTCAGTAACAGCAGAGAAAAAAATTCCACGTGTAACAGACATGTAGTCAAGCTCTTTACAGAGCTGTTCCACTGAATTCATGCTGTAAACAGCAACGTCAGGCTCCCTCAGAAACTTCATCAGCTGATGGTTATTGGATAGAATTCAGCAGACCCACAAAAATTGAAAGTCACTGACCAGCTACAAGTTCAAACAAGTGTTTATGGTAGAAGGATCCTATGTCAGAAGAATCTGGTTCAGTTATCCACCGCTTCTAATTATCTTTGCAGATATGGTCTTCAATTCAGCAGCTATGAAATCTAAACCCTAGTCATATATAAAAGCATCTGCAGTTTATGCAGATGATCATGCTAAGACACTGAACACATAATTAAAGGTAACTGGGCTTTATTTAGTTTTCATCCAAGTTGCTTAATCATCCTTTTGAGATGAAATTCATATAATTTTGAAGGACTATTTGAAGCCCAGATACTTAAGCTCCACTGATATACATCCATACTCCAACTGTTTGTTCTGAGCAAGGTTGCTTAGGGGCTGGGCCCCAATCCCTGGCACCAGAGGGCACAAGAAGGGATTAACCTGGTCAGGATTCCAGTCCATCGCAGGACACACACACTGTCGTACACTGAGACGCCAGTTAGCGTGAGTGCATGTCTTTAGACTGTTGGAGGAAACCCACATGGTGCAGGGACCGTTTGAAAACAGCACAGACGTGCAGGGGCACAGCCACAGGGCAAGCAGGGCAGGCAGTAGCCTGGAGCCCCCCCAGCCCCCCCTCCTCCAGGGTGGCCAATTAGTTCACCGCGCTGACAAATATGCTTAATCTGTGTATTCAGTTTAACACAAAAGTAGGAGTAATGAGTTGTGTTTATTAAATTCTCCTTATACGTATTATTAATTTAGACTTCAGGCCTAAAAAAATTATAGTAAATCTTACCATGGTGGGGCAGGGTGAGCTGGAGGGCCTCACTGAGTTTATTTGCCAGAATCCCTGGAAGAGCCTCTGCAGACAGAGAGGAAGCCTGAGGTGTGACTTTGCTCGCTGGCCCGCTGACCCGCTGCGTTGCCCATCTCTTCCTCTGCTACTTACATACCAGTCTCATGTTCCTAGAAACTTTCCATCTCTTCCTATGCTAGTTACATACCAGTCTCATGTTCCCAGAAAGTTTCCATCTCTTCCTCTGCTAGTTGCATACCAGTATCATGTTCCCAGAAACTTCCCATCTCTTTGTTGTCCTCATTTTCACAGAGTAAAAGTAAGAACAGACACGCTTCTGTGTGCTTGGCTGGCTTTGGAGTCACAACTGGTCAGGACACAGAGGGGGACGAATGAAAGATTCATGCTAGGGTTAAAGCATATGCAGTCCAACCACCTGGTTTATTTGAATACAAAGTAGAAAATCTTGCGTAACATATGTAAGGCAGTGGATGTGTCTGATGCAGCAACAGAACGCTCAGGTTAGCTGGTCTGCATTATGTTGGAGTGAGTTCAGGCAGTCACACTTAGGTCCAATCATTCATTCACCTTCTAACTGCTTATCACGGTCAAAGGGAGTCATACAGTAATTATTTGTACCACTTATTAATGTGTTTCTCAAGTGGTAAGAAATGCCCTGGAGCACCGGTAATAAAATATTGTGTCATTGTGCCTATTTAAGTACCTTGGTGTTATAAAAAAACAACCAGATGTTGAAAATCATAGAAAACTTCAAGTTACTTTGTTCATTTATCACCATGATCTCTATGTTTAAGGCTGAAACTAGATAACTGCTTCCTGTTAGTGAATTATTGCCCACCGTAACCCACATCAAACCTGGTCATTTAAACCCTTACTGAAGAAGCAGCGCCAGCTTTATTAGTCTATGATATGCATAGGTATTGCTCCCTTTACCACGTTTTACAGTAAAGATTTGTAGGTCCATTTTCACAGCAGGAATTCACTTTCAAAGGCAGTAATTGCACAGTGGAACAGCTCACAAAAGTGTATGTAGTATGCATTAAAACATACTTGTTTAATAATAGGCATGCAGTGTTTAATGTTGACCTAATTGCTGTCAATATTCATTTAGTTCACCTTCACATTTAGAAATATTGTGCCTTTACATTATATTGTGCACAATTTTAGCATTGTGATAGAAGATAGGGCCTAGCATTTCCTTGTTTAGTTATTGGGTTCTATAATCAATAAGAATTCATCTTATCGTTATCTAATTTTGCTGTCCTGAGCTGCCCAGCCATTTACCTTAAATTTTCCAATGCGGTTTCTATACAATTGAGATACACAAAAACAGGGGGAAAAATGAATGCGTTTTTGCTTTTTGGGCCCTGAGCATTGAGCGGCTGGTCAATATGAGGGAGACTGATCAGCGATACAGTTTGTTGGGGTATCCCAGCCCAGATCTGTAGAAACTGTAGCACAAAAGTGAAGATATAAACATCATATAACTTCAGCATACTGTATTGTATTAATTAATAGTGATAGAGTAGATAGAGCTTTGGAACATGCTGAGGCTATGATTAAAGTAGGACTGCAAAGGATGATCTCTTACTGTAGTTAAACATAGTCAGCTTCTGCTGTTAATAACCTACTTTTCATCTTTTATTAACACTTGTCTTAGTTCTTTAGACCTCCAGGGATCAATACACAACCTGGTTAACACAACTGGCTTTAACATATAATTAGGTATCCACAAATTTTCTCTGGTTTTCAACCAACAAACAAACTGTTATGTCTTATCTCTGCACACATTTTGTGATTGTACTTTATTGAAAAACTGAAATATTGCACTTCCACATGTAATTAGGAACTGAGCAGAAACTAGAGTAATGGACTGTTAACTTATTTTGATAACTTAGGACTTATTGTGTTCTGTTACATTTTGTGATTGTTGTGTCTTGATTTTTATTTTTTATTTTTTTACAGGGGACAATTGTTTTGCATGGTAACAGAGTCACGGAACATCCAAACAATGGCGATGAGGCAGGAAAATTTCTTTTTGAAGTGGTACCAGGTAGGAAGCAGATTCTAAGGTCTAAAGTGCTTGTTCCTTCCATATTGATGTTTTCCGGAATTGATTAAATAATCTTGTACATGTTTCCCGTCCACAATAAACCGTACAGGTACATGTCTGTCTGTAATAAATTGTCGGAATAGGTTTCCGGTTGTTCTGACTATCCGTAAATTTACAGGATGTTTAGTAAATTGCATTTTTAAAATAACACTGTTAATAACATTGAATTACGTAAAGACGCAAAGATGTGTATAAAGAGTTCAGTTGACAAATATTAAATGTCAAATGAATTTAAGAATTTTCAAAGACTGATTAACATGCAAACAGCTGAAAATCAGTAACTATCAACCCACTGGGTGACCTAGATGACCTTTTGCAACATCTCATTTATGGTCAGGGTTTGATCCTAGGTGTTCATGCTTTTGTTTGCTTAATCTTAATAATAGATGCAGAAGCACTGCTAAGAATGGATACTCATGACAAACAAACATGCAGATACAGCATTTTTATGTTAAGATGTGAGAAAATTTTGCCGAGATTTAAATAACAAGACATATTTTACAATTAGCTGTCGTTGTCTCATTTTGGTTTGACTGCATTTATGAGCTCAGCTGGATTAAGATGCCCAGACCTTGAGTGAGAAGAGGAATTTTGAACTGGCCAGGAAACTCATAACAACACAGGGAAATTGCAGTGAATTTTTTTTTCCAGTTCTAAAATGGATATACTGGATTTTTTTGATGTAGTCAATCAGGTATTCATCTGAATGTTTACTATAACATACAGAAGAATTTACAGAGTATACACTCTACACTTTTAAAAATCCTGCCAGATTTTCAAATTAATATTTGTTGGATTTGTTGCAGTTTTCCCCATTTTTCTATTTTGCCAGTTCATTTTTTGTATTTACATCGAATTTAAACATGATTTCTGTCTGAAGGAATAGTTTTATTTCACTCCTGAAGAATGTGTGAAAATCATTTCAACATAGCCCTTTTATTCTTCTTTTCCAATAAAATCATGAATGGTAGGTTTTATTTCTGACTTGTGATTCCAATTCCATCTCTTGTTTTGGAAACTGAGAAATTCATTTCTCCAGGCTGAATCACATGGATATAGGCAACTTAAGAAAAGCGGGAACTGGTTTTCCCAGGAAGAGAAATGCTGGGAATGTACGTCCGGAGACTCAGTTTCAAAACAGATGGACAGCTGTGAAACGAAACTCAGCTGGTCTGCAGTTGTAAGCATGACCAAATGATCTGTTTTATGTTAAAATAATACTCCCACTTTTTATACGCACGATGTTTAGGTTTTGAGACAACTTATGAATAGTTGCATGCAAAATTGTACTTTCTGTGTAATTCCTTGCAGATACTTTGCCTTTGCCTAAAATTGCTAACGGACTAATTGAAGCCCACATCAGTAGACGTTCATGGTAACGTTTGCCCTGAAGCAATTTACGCTGACAGACACATGTGTGCTTATGTACTGTGGAATGATGGGAAAGGCCTATATGCATCATATATATTCAGATGCATGTTTATATGATTTTATATATAATGTACTGTAAAGTGACACATAGTGTAGTTCTAAAATAGAGCGATAGTCAAAAAAACAAAACCAGTGCGGGATTCTCACCAGCCTCTATGGGAGAAGCTGGCAACAATAGCAGTTAAATGTTAGACATCATTTTACGTAATTAACAGAATTTTGACTACATACCACTACATATTTGACTACATATATTTTAGGGTTCTCCTAAAATATATACACTAAACATACAGTTTAATTATCCAAATATTACACTGGGACAGTATTTATGATAATATGACATATACAGTGTTTTTACTGCAGTGTATATTGCAGTCATTTGAAAATACCAGCTTAAGTTCATGTTGAGACAAGAACATTCCTTGAATGTTCTTCCATTGGTTATCTGAACAAGGTAAAACATATAATTTTTTCGTTTACAGATAAACCAAGTTTTTCTTTCTTTTTGTATATAAATATTTTGTCATTTTCACATTTAGTATTTAAACTAGTAAATTTACTAAAATCAAAGCAAATGCAGTTTCTTTTCTTAAACTTATCTTGTATGTAAATTATGACCTACCTTGCCAATAATATTTATTTATCCTGAAATTACCACAAATCTGCATATTCCATAGGCAGCAATAATGCAATAATTAATAATTGACAATTTCATATCAAATGAGATTTGGGAAAGACTATGGGAAAAAAAAAAATATTTAGCTAATGTGTACTGCCATGTCTAAATGTCTTTTGAAATAGAGACTGGTAAGATGTAGAAATATAAAAATTAAAAAGTACAGCATTGATAGAGAGTGAAAACCTGATATACCAGAATAATTTAAATGAAAAACATGTAACAACTGTTTGTACCGTTTGCGGTGCATAACACAGAATTAAGACAAGGGACAGGTGGAGAGGACTGGGCCCTCGGGCTCAGTGGGAAATGTTTTTCCGAAGTGATTCATTTATCCCCTTGGAATATCTGGCATATTTTTTGGAATATGACACTGATCTTCCTTAAGGCATTGGCTGAACATACTAAAATTAAGAGGACATATTACCCAAATATAAAAGAAAGCATTCAGTACAATAGCTTATGCACATAGTTTTCTTATTCGAGTACTACATATTAATCTGCTTTAAAAACAGTAAATACTTCTGTATTCTTGTTGAACAGATTTTTCTTGGACTTGTACAATAATTTTACCTTTGTGAGTGCTTTTAGTTTCTTTTTGTATTACAGTGGTACCTCAGAACTCAAACTCAATCCGTTCAGAACTTCGGATCGAATCCTAAAAAGTTTGAGTTCTGATCGAAAGATTCCCCATAAGAAATAATGGAAGACCAATTAATTGGTTCCCGGCCCCAAAAAATTACACTTAAATGTTTTTGTAGCATTTAAACACAAAATGAACCAGATAAAACAAGAAGAGTATATACTGTACTAAACACATCTAAGAACATTTATCAAAACAGTAATTTGTCTAATTTATCCAAATAATGTGTAAAGTTAAAAAAAAACAATGTTTTCTGCCCCGATCGTCTGCTCCTTTCGTGTGCCACGCCCCTTTGTTAACCCCCTGTGGAATCCCTGAGCAATCAGCTGTTTCTGGTTGTTGTCATTAGTCCTCTGTATTTAGTCCACATTTCAGTTTGTTTCCCCAGTCCAGTCATTGTATTATCCATCTGACTTTTCCCTGCCTGCCTTACCTGTAATTAAACCCAGTATTCCCTGATACTCTGACGTCTGCGCCATTATCTCCATTCCATTCCCGCTCGGCATGACAATATCATTATAATTTGATGTGGTTATGGTTTATTATTAATATTAAAATAATTAGTAAGAAATCTTTATTTTTAAATGTATTTTAATATAAAATAAAGTACTGTTACTGTCTATCATTGTCTAATGTATTTTACTGTCTAAATATATGTATTCAGCTAGTGTAAACTTGCGCGATGCTATCACAGCGAATGTGAGGCTGAGACTAAAGCATTAGCTTTCGTATCTGCTGAGATAAATGCTGCGTGAATTATTTCCCTGCGCATGCAAATTATGTTAGGTTGGCATTCATGGTTTGACTACTGAGATTCAGATCGAGTCTTAGGTCATTTTTTTCCCAAACTGGTTGGTTCAACTTTTAAGAAATTTGAGTTCTAATGTACCACTGTACTGTGATTGTGTTTTAGTCTTGTTTTGGTTTGTGGCATACAGTATGAAGAGTGTAATTTTATACAAACAGATAAGGCACTAAGGTAGAATATTGAGGGTCAGGCCACAATACCAAACTGATTTTTTTCCTTGTTTTAGTTAAATCATGGCCACGTTTTATTAATTTATTCTCATGATAAATTAAAATGTGGCCTCAATATATATATTTTTTATCAATACATCACCGGGCTGTCCTTTTAAATTGATTTAATAAATAGTTCTGAATGTCTGCTCTTGGTTTTTGCCTTGGGTATTTGTTGTCAAAATAGATAAACCAAAGTGAAGACCAGAGTGTTGTCAATAGAACAGAAGAAGCACAGGAGAAAAGCAAGCTATTTTGCAGATGAGAAAAGAGGGAAAACCAATCAGAGACAATGCACAGGTATTGGACATTGGCAATACAACGATTTGGACAAAAAAAGAAACCACTGGAGTACTGAGAAGCAGATGTTGAATGGGTCAGAAAAGGAAAATAACAAAAGCCAAAGACAGAGACATTCCGAGAGCTGTGAAGAAAAGCTCCAAAAACAACAGGCAGTGACATCACTAACCTCTACAAAACAGCAGTGAAGGTATCACAATCCACCTTTCAATGAGACTTTGAGAGCAGGTGAACAGAGGTCTTACCACAAGATGCAAACCATTCATCAGTGGTAGGAATCAGAAAGCCAGATTTGAATTTCGAAAAAATACTGTTTCTGGACTGATTAGACGAAGATTAACCTCTACCAATATGATGGAAAGGCCAAAGTGTAAAGGATGAAATGATCTGCTCATGATCCAAAGCATACAAGCTCATCTGTTGAGCACGGTGGAGGCTGTCATGGCTTGGTCTTGGCATTGGCTGTTCTTGGAACATGCTCAGTAATCTTTATTTATTAACTCATGATGATAGCAAAAGAATGAATTCGGTAGTCGTCAGAAATATCTTATCTGCCAATTCACAGAAAAATGCATCCAAACTAATCTGGAGGAACTCCATCATGGAGCAAGACAATGATCCATAACACATGGCCAATTCAACACAGGACTTCATTTGGGAGAAAATGGAAGGTTTTAGATTGGTCTAAAGTCAATCACCAGACCGCAGCTCAGCTGAGCATGCATTTCACCTCCAGAGAAGGAGAATGAAGGGAAACCACCTGAAACAAACAAACAATGGAAAGAAATGCTTTTGGGGGAGTTTGACTAGAGAATGAAGCAAGAGCAGTGCTCAGTGTGGGAGCTTCTTCAGGACAGCTGGACAAGCATCCCAGGAGGCCACCTCATAAAACTGGCCTAGGGGAGACACTAGGGTCAGCCGGTCCCTGGAGCAATTGGAGTTAAAGGCCTTACTCAAGGGCCCAGTGGTGGGATCATTTCACCGGCCGCAAGGTATGAACCAGCAATCTTCTGGGTCCCAACCCATATAACTGCCCCCAACATTTCTTTTTTGTTTAATACTTTTTTGGTCAGTGCATAATTCTATATATGATTTTTTATATATAGTTTTGTTGTCTTTATAATTATTTTAAAATAGAGAATATTACAAATAAACATTTCTATGACTGGGTGTGTCCAAACTTTTGACTGGTACTGTGTATTTGCTTATTTAATTATTAAGTTTTTCCAAATTATTACTCATTGAGGTAAAAATTATGAAATGACCCCAGGTGCTCAGTTGTAGTACTATTGACTGAGGTTTAAGGGTCTGAAATCTGGGGACTGTCTGTATGTGCATGACCTGCAATGGACTTGCATCCTGTCCAAACTGTCCTCTCACCTAGGATAGGTGTCAGGCCCTCCTGTGACCTTATGCTGGATAACATTAGGAAGATGAATTTATAATGTTACATATCTAGTATCATATTCTTAATGAAGTCATTTAAACAACATCCATCCATCCATTTTCCAAACCGCTTATCCTACTGGGTCGCGGGTGGTCTGGAGCCTATCCCGGAAGCAATGGGCA
>JAABNY020000119.1:18761301-18771360 GCA_015164015.2 Brevimyrus niger
CCAGGCGGAGACTCGAACCCAGGTCCCAGAGGTGTGAGGCAACAGTGCTAACCACTGCACCACCATGCCGCCCCATTTAAACAACATGAAAAGCCAAAAGCCATTTTTCACAATAGGATTCTCATCATCTTTTACTCATGAGAAAAGAATGTTTGAAGCTTTTTTTTTAAACTGAAAGATAGAAAGAAGTTCTTTCTTCTGTGGTATTTACTTCCATATTGATTGAAAAATAGCAGGTCTGAACAACCAGATCAGATAAAGAACCCAAAGAGAATGAGCGAGACAAACTGGGAGGAAAAGTCAAAAACAAATTCCGTATGGCTAAATCTGGCCAGTGTGATGGCTAAACGCAGTGTAACAAGACTGAAAGGATAGAGCCATCTGGAGCTCTTTGGCTGGACTATACACAGCAATACACAGCCTTTCAGTGTCCAGCAGCCAAATAGCGTTGACTGGACAGTCGCCTGGTATCAATGCAGTGCCAGCGAGTAAAGTGGAAGCAAGTTCATAAATGAGGAGAGATCCTTATTCATGGTGTGCCACACGCATCCTGCTGTAAATTAAAATCTACATTGCCTTTTACCTGAAGGATGCTTCAGACACGTGATTTACAAGCAGTTCTTTTTTTTTCAGTTTTTAGCATAATTGCCCCAGCAGTGACAGACATTTAGAAAAAATTGGCAGCACTGATAGTTAAGAAATAATGGATGTACAAGGGTTAAACTTGTTAATTTTTTTCAGACATAAAGAATGATTACTGCTAGTTTTTTTTTGTGTATTTCAAACACCTCTAGAGTCTGGTTCAAAATAGCAGTCATTAAGCAATTACAATGATGTCTCTTGCAGTGTTTTTTTATGACAAAAACTTTGGAATATTTAAACCAAGAGAGGATAAAATGACAGCAAAGCAAACCATGTGTAGAATACACATTAAGATTATTGTTTGCGCTATAACACTATAAACAGTGTTTTTATTTGAACATTACCTTACAGTTACCAGCTTGGATGAACTTTACAGATAAATGTCTGTACTGCCACCAAGTGGTGTGAATGCTGAAGAACATTTTTATTCAAATCTGGTTTCAAGTTTCGAGTTTAGTGAGATGTTTTTTTCACCTGCTTCATGGACTGTGGTCAAAAGGAAACATAACACAAAAAATCTAAGAAGACAGAAAAATTATGTTTTTTTTTTTATTTATATAGCAGTAAAATAAGATCATAAAAATGAGGGAGGGATTACAAAGGGCACAAAGTGGCATCTTAGGTACAAGTCTACTACTCTGAAAGGAGATATGTATTTAAACTACCCTCACTCTTGGTATTACTAGGTTACAATAAACATTTCACATTGCAGTTAAGTAAAAGCTTTCACATGTCTTGGTTTGGAAAAGTCAGATTTTGCTTATTTAAATAAGCATTTTTATTAATTAGCAATAGCAAATAATAAGGAAAATCAAGTAATTTATAATTTATTCTAGTAATATTCACCAGTCCATCTTCCTTTGCAGCTTATCAACTAAATTATATCTCGAGCCAGTTCTATTGCAATTCCCTTTGCAAGTAAACTTGCTCTCTGGCACATTCACACACATTCACACAAATTGTACACTGTTAATGAATATTTCGAATGAAAAAAATCTACAGGACGATTGAATGCAAATAACAGATTGACCCAAATTACTGCCATTCTTTGAATGTTATATTCTTTGTCTTTTATTCTTTATTTAAGGTTCCTGCCTAAAACAGCTTTAACTTCTCTATTTTTGACATACTTTACTAGCCTATTATTCTGGACACTTGGAGTAGTTATCATTAAAGATGCTCTTCTTCATTGTATTATTTTGCAATTTATATCAGACCTGAAAAAAATGAAATATGAATTATTTCTACACTTCAAAGTATATACACATAGATATTTAGTTTATATCTTTGTTTTGTCTAATCCCACAAATGAAGGCATTAAAAAAAAATTACCTTCAGTATTTGTAATGAATTTCATGAAACCATAATGCTTTACTTCTGCTTTTGCCCTTTCAGTTGTTGTAGTATCATGACCTAGCTTTATATAATAAAGCACTGACAGCTTGGGCATTCCACTGTGCCAGAGACACTATCAATTATGATTTTAATTTTCAATCAAACTAATTTACATAAAAGAAAAATTGAACAATTTACTGATATAGTAAATTCTCTAAACACTGAAAGATTTTTTAAGGTTATTTAATGATTCAAGTATTATGTTGAAGATAACTTTTGTAAAGATGAATATTATATCAGAACAGGTAATGAAAAAGATTATTAAAGATCTTTATGGTAGCTGTAATTGATTTAGTAGGCCAAATCAATTAACTTTTTATGAACCCTAGGAGCTGTCTGTATTTATAGAGCATGGTGAATAAGTAATTTAGTCAAGTGCCTAGACTTCAATTGTAAGATTTACTGGGCCTATCAGCCCCCAGGAGCCCACTCAATGATTTACTAAAGACAGCCCATCACAAATCAATTGCTCCCTTGTCAGCTCCGTATTGCATTTTCATCCCTATACCACCCAGCAAGACACTTGAGACTATCATAGTGATTGTTCACCTTACTATGACTTTGTGACACTTGTAATATTAAGCTGCACTGAAACCACAGTTCAGCATGTGGGCAAATCTGCCAGGTCGAGAGGAACATGTGGTAAGGTTTGTTCCTCATGGAGGACAGGTTTGTCATAGCAGCCTACAGACAGATGAGTGTGCGGCTGTTCACACAGCAACTTACCCTTTTATTCACTGTGTATTTAATCTAGGTGGGGGTGCCTTCTAATTGCTATGTTACTTTTTTCTATGGGGTTTTCTTACAAGGAAGAAAAAAAAAAAACATGAAGAAATACATCAGTGTTACATACCGCTGGTCATCAATGTGTTGTTTCAGTACATTACAAAAAAATAGATTTAGTTTTGAGGGAATAGGAGAAAATGAGGTTTATTATTGGCCATGTAAGGAATTTGTCTTGGCATAGTGCTTGCAGTAACATATACAGTAACAAACAACAATACAGATAAGTGAACGGTGAAGCAGTTCACACAGCAATCAACTTTCAGTAACATAACATTAAGTACAGCATGTGCAGTACAGGATACCGTGGGTAGTCAGTTGTTCAGGAGGGTGGCTGCTTAGGGAAAGATGCTGTTTTTTTGTCTTGATGTTGATGATTTTTTAGAGATTGGAGTCTTGTTGTCTAAGGGGGAGTCTGGAAGATGCAGCGGGCAGGGTGAGAGTGGGTGCTGATCTCCTGGGCCTGGAGCTGTAAACTCCTGGAGGAAGGTCACAGACTGAGGATCTCACACAGATGATCTTCTGAGCAGATTTGACGATAAGAGTCTTTTCTTGTCCCTTATAATGGTTCACAGTTCGTGATGTAAGGGTGAGCTCAGAGATGGCCATGTTGACTTCAGCCATCATAGGATGTGGAAGGTTGAACTTATTCAGTTGTGGAAAGTACGTCACCTTTTGTGCTTTTTCCTGATCTGGTCAAAATTGTGCTCCCACTTTTGTTAGACTATTAGACTATTGTTCCTAGGAATTTGAAGGGGGGGGGGGCTTCTCCTGAAGTCTACAATCATATCCAATGTCTTAGAATACTAAGCACAAGATTTTAATGACTGCATCAGGACACCAGCTAACATACTTTCTGTTTATATGCAAACTCAAACTCATAAAAGCTATAGAGCTCTATAGATTATAAATAGAACCACTGTTAGTAACCCTATTAGTAGTCAGTTTCCAAAACTATGGGTAAATGAAGCATCATATGTATATTGTCATGATCAGCTCCGGACGATCCTCCTGTGTGCCACACCCCCTGATTACCTCATGTCGACTCCAGATTGTTCCCACCTGTCTCTAGTTAATTCCAGCCTATTAATAAACACACCCACTGAAATGCACACACACACGTTTGAATTCATATGTTTGTAAGGACAGTCCTTTAATTTCAATGGGCATGACCATCATCCCAGCATTGACAACCCTAACTCCTACCTAGCCCTAACCTTAACCATAAGTAACCAAGCAAAATACAAGAATTTTCAGTTTTTTGACTGGGGTCACATATTTTTGTGAAATTGATTTTCCCTTGTGGGGACTGAAAAGGTGGTCCTTGTGACATCAAAATAGCAGGTTTTTATCACAATGTAGGGACTTGACCCCCCCCCCCCCAACAACAGTTGCTTGTTTGCACATACTCAGCAGTCATATTAGGTTTTATTTTATTGAAGATTTTAGTAGAAGTATATGCCATTGTAAGTCTACAATCTGAGAGAATTAAAACATCTGATTGATCCCTGATTCTCTGTTCCTTCTGATCACCTGGTGATATTCTGCGACTATAAATAATCTGCGGAAGCATTTTCAGTACCTTTGGAATTACAGTGAGGCCGCAAAAGTTATTATACATAATTTAAATTCTCCAAGTCCTCCAACAGATGTTTCAAACCTAATGTTTCAGAGGAGCAGTTCCCTGATGTTCCCCTGCAAGCAAGGCTCTCAAACCAGGTCAGATGAACAAAAACAGAAATCAGCCTCCTTGCCCAATGACTTTTCCTGTACTTTTTTGCATTTTTGTGCATCAATAAATGCTGCCTATGTAATAAATTTATGTTTGACCATGAAAATAAATAATGTACAAAATACTTATTGTGGAAAGGGAATCAATAACAAATAAATGAAAAACTGAATAGTATGCAGCATTCATAACTAATTTTAGAGCTGGATTGTATCTATTGAATTATTGCTTCCCACATGCTAAAATAAAAAACAACATCAAGTAATTGGTTAGTTGTAAATTTACTTCTCAGTGTCTTTTAGTATTGCAAAACTAAAATGAAAAATAATCAGTAATGTGTCCTGATTAAGATTATTGATTATTTTGTTGAAAGTGGTTGCAGTACATTTACATCCCCAAGGTTATATATAAAATACTGACTTCAACCAAATAATAAAATAGCATTAAAAACAAGTACAATTTAATGTGTATTTATGTGTCATTTTTGGGTGCTGTGCAAGCAGGATGATGTGGAAGCACTGGGACAATGTGTGGAAAAAAAACAGGTTTTTTAGTAGAGGTGGGAATGACATCATTGAGAGCATCTCAAACTCAGCGCATTCTGGGCCCTCGTATTACATTCCACACAGTCCGCTTGACTGACAAAACTGATTAGCCTCAAAGTTCAGAACATGGTAGTTCTTTGCACTGAAGCTTAGCCTGACAAAACAATGAGGCTGAGATTGTTGGAGGCAAGGTGTAGTGGAGCGTTTCCAGCACAAAACAAAATGTACAGACTGGAAATAACTGAAATCAAGCTGTTCCTGCTGCCAAAGCAACGGTAAGAGAATGTCAAAATCGTGGTGTTACCAAACACTGTGTTGGTGAAGAATCGCCTGAGGTTATAAGCATTAAGTTAAATCTGTTATTAAATTACTTGTCTCTGGAAGGTGATATGAACACACAAAATTATATTTTAAGTACGAAAAAGATTTGTAAAAGTCTATTGCTTTTTTTCTGAAGAATATTTTTTGGCCTAATGAGCTGTGTGGACTCTCCTGACTGAGCTAAGGAAAATGTATCAGTTACAATACAGAGCCTTACTGTAGCTCTTATGCTTCTACATAAATTGTTTTGCTTTATTGCAATTTTTTTCCCTTGAAGTGAAATAATTTTTCTATGGAATACATTCTTATAACCCCATTACAATATACTACATGGCCCTTGCAGTTGTGCCTCTACACTGTTAGTTGTGAAGAACAAATCAGCCAGAGATATGAACTTTATTTGAATACTGAACTGATTCTGCAGGTAACCTTTCCTGCTGTTCTTTCCTTTTTCCCTCCATCCATTTTCCATACCCTTGACTCCAGTAGAGGGTGCCATTAAGCCTCTCGCCGATCCCATGCACTACAGAGCACAAGTGTTACATAGGGAATTCCTGTGCAAGAGGAGAGGGACCTTCATAAGAGGTTTAGATGGTTGCAGGAGCATCAGAAGGGCATAGACACCCTGGCAATTATCAGGGGACCTCACTACAGGGGCCCCTATTGAGGGAGCCCAATGTCGGCCAAATCCCTCTAGGGGCCCCCCACCCAGTCGGCAAAATCCCTCTAGGGGGCCCCACCCAGTCGGCAAAATCCATCTAGGGGGCCCCACCCAGTCGGCACAATCTCTCTAGGGGGCCCCCACCCAGTTGGCAAAATCCATCTAGGGGGCCCCACCCAGTCACCAAAATCCCTCTAGGGGGCCCCACCCAGTCGGCACAATCTCTCTAGGGGGCCCCCACCCAGTCGACAAAGTCTCTCTAGGGGGCCCTCACCCAGTCGGCACAATCTCTCTAGGGGGCCCCCACCCAGTCGGCAAAATCTCTCAAGGGGTCCCCACCCAGTCACCAAAGTCTCTCTAGGGGGCCCCCACCCAGTTGGCCCCACCCAGACGGAAAAGTCTCTCTAGGGGGCCCCCACCCAGTCGGCAAAGTCTCTCTAGGGGCCCCCACCCAGTCGGCAAAATCTCTCTAGGGGGCCCTCACCCAGTCGGCAAAGTCTCTCTAGGGAGCCCCCACCCAGTCACCAAAGTCTCTCTAGGGAGCCCCCACCCAGTCACCAAAGTCTCTCTAGGGGGCCCCCACCCAGTATTATGTCACTCTCAAGGTAGAAATAAAGAATTTATCTGTATTTATAAGTATTCAGGGGGTGTGCAGTCACATCAGATCACACCTCCAGCGTTGGTTCAAATCCTCCTGCGTAGTCTTAAGTGTATAGTTAGAGTACAGGTGCTCAAAGTTTTAAAATTATATTTACAACTTCTATGTTCAAATTAACCACTGAATTTTAATATTTAAATTAACCCCCCCATCTGCAAGTTCCACTGAATAGGTATTGTTATTCCGGGAGGTCCATCTGTCCATTTTTTGTAACTGCCTGTCCTATTCAGGGTTGTGGGGGGTCCAGAGCCTATGAGCATAAGGCAGGGAACAACACAGGATGGGGCACTAACCCACCTCAAGGCACATGCACACACCAGTCACTGACACATGCACACCTACGGGCAATTTGATAACTCCAATTCACCTCATCATTTGGGGGGGGTGGGGGGCAAAGTATGTGGAGGAAACCCCACGGCGACGCAGGGAGAACCTGCATACTCTACACGCATAGAACCATGATCTCAGAAGTGTGAGGCGACAGTGCTGACCAGTGTGCAACATGTCGCCTGATTCTGGGAGTCATGAGGTAAAAACTTCGGGACCCTGTGAGTTACAGCAGTGTGTATCTCTAAATTGGCCGTTGTGTGTTTGTGTCATGTGACTAGGGTCCTACCAGGGTACCCCCAGGGCCTCCAGGGGGAGGAGCAGTCTCACTGTGATCTTGTACCAGATAATTGGTTGGATGAAAGACAAAAACAAAAATATTAAAGAATGCTTAAATAATAAAATTAAATACCTTTTTTCAAGTATGAAAAACTGAAGAAGAAAAAACATTTACACTTTACAACTACACTGTACATTACAAATAATAAAACATTGCAAGGATTTTAAATTTAATTTAAAAATTGAAAAATGCATTTTATCACCCTTAAACTGGTTTTCTAAAGATTAAGGCAGGTATTTATGAACATGTACTTTACTGTATTTCCAAAACTGTTTAGACACAGTATGAAACCTAAGCATGTCCTTACATGAGAAGAACAGAATACACTTACATGTAATTACCGTTTAGCCCAATTAGCTACTCCGCTGCAAAATATATAGCTTGCCATTGGTATTCTCTATTTATATGCACACTAAATAATAAATAATTTAGTAAATTATAAACAACATTGCCTTCCAGTAACACTGGTGAATTCTAATAACTGAAATGTGTGCAAGAAACAAAATGTATAAGAGACACCTTTGTTTGTGCAGCTTTTCTGTACTTACAGTAAGGATTATGGCAGATGTGGGCCTAGAAAAATCTCCTTTCTATTCCAGATTTGTGAGGAAGCAGGATATTTGTTTTGAATCCAAAATGAACAATAACGAACAGCTGCGGAATGCTCTGCTTTCCTGCGGTGGGGCCTGTTTCCTTCATACTTGGCAGGAATAGTGATCAAAGTTTGCATTTAAGCTATTCAGTCACATGTGATATTAATACAAACTTAATCAGTTTGACAAAAATAGTGTTTCCACTTTTGCCCGGTGCAACTGTTTTTTTGCAAGATATTAATGCTCAAGCTTCTATTACAGATAGATGGTTAGATAATTCCATACTATAGCATGTAGCATCTAGAGTGCTTCCTATGATGTTTCTGCCTGTTTTCATGTGAAATAATACAATATTATTCCAATAATAAGCAAATGTGCTACATGCACAGTAACCTTTAATGATAGAAGTTATGAATTTAAGTACTTTTCAAGTGCAGTGGATGGAATTCTTGGGATCTGGCAGCAGTGTAACTAGGCTATTAATCACTGTATATATAAACAGTGTATCAGGAATATTGACATCTGATTAAATGACAATGTGATTAAATCCTGCAGGTTAATTACTGTACAGTATAGTGTGTATTGCCCATGGAGCCAGTGCTGTTGTGATTCCCTCCACAAACTGCACGTCAAAAGAAATGCGATTGGCAAAGCAGTTTTTAAGGGGTTCCTTGGGGGCACAGTGGTTAAACCTTACATGCCTAGAGACCAGGGTTTGATTCCACAGGTCTGTGTGTGGGGTGTGGAGAGGGCTCCCATGTTCTCCCATGTTCTCCCTCGCTGTCATGGGCTCTCCACTGGGTTATTTGCCTGTGCCCCCTGCCTCCCAAGTCCAAAAGCATGCTGCCAAATTGTCCACTGGTGTGACTGGTGCGTGCCCTGTAATGGGTCGATACCCCATGCTGGCTTACTACTTGCCTTATGCCCATTGTTTACAAGATAGGTTCAAGGCCCCAGGTGACCTGAATAGGAGAAGTGATATGGAAGATCATTTAAAATGGAAACATAAAAATCCAGGTATCTTTCAAACTTTCCTGTTGAGTCTTGCCTGGTTGCAGCAATTACCAGAGTTGTTCACAAAATCTCTCAGACATGCCTCTGATGGGATGCAGTTATTAAATATTTAGATTTGATGCAAACCCTACTCCAACATCGGATGTGTATATTTGCTGGCTGACAATTCTTTGTAGGATGATCACAGTCAGCCCTATCATAGTGATCTGCTGTTGCTGCCAGAAATAACTATGAACTGCGTGTCCAGGTTGCCTTGACTCATCTGTGGAATGTAATCGGCCGTATCGAGTGCCCTTGACGCAGAGGAAGGAAAATCTATTTCAATGAAGAAAGCTTCTCTCTTCTGCAAATCACATTATTAGGCATAATGTTTTGATATTCCTTGCTGTTTTTTAAGTAAGGCTAGTGCAGTTATCTCAGTCCTGCTCAGACATATATATCAACACAAGGTTATTTGAAATAAACAGTGTCTTTGCGTGTGGCACTGTAGCCTAACACCTCTGGTGTAGTCTGCTTCAGTCCCACCCATATCTTGTTGTGTGTGTGTGGAGGTTGCATTTTAAAAACAAGAGCTTCAACTGGGAGGTAACTGGAGAGATGCATAACGAGCAATGCGGCGCCTGTCCAATAAAACCTGCAACGGTTTACCAGCTGAGCATTTGATTCACAAGACCTGTCCACAAAAATTACCCACCGAGACCCCACCCCTCCCTGTTTTTACGTCTTAAAGGTTTTACAGTAGGTGTTAAAACGAATTTTTACTGTTACAAGTGGACTTGTGAGAACACTTTGGGTCAGGAACGTGAAAGACATGTGTCCTTGTTGGTAGTGAAAAAAAAAGTTCAAATAATAAATGAAAACTACTGAATCGAGGCAGCTTCCTTATGATGAATTTGACATACATTCAGATCTGTATTTCCTAAATTTAGTGTCTGACCGTAAAATTAAGCTTGACAGCAAATGTAGCTGGCAAATCTCTCTCTCTCTCTCTCTCTCTCTCTCTCTCTCTCACACACACACACACACACACACACTCTCTCTCTCTTTCTCT
>JAABNY020000119.1:18778870-18792563 GCA_015164015.2 Brevimyrus niger
TCTATCTATCTATCTATCTATCTATCTATCTATCTATCTATCTATCTATCTATCTATCTATCTATCTATCTACAGATTTATCTATCTATCTTTCTATCTACAGATCTATCTACTGTATCTATCTATCTATCTATCTATCTATCTATCTATCTATCTATTTTTATGAGGTTGTTGATGTCTTATACAAATCTTTATAACAGCTTGATATAGCTTTGCAGCTTGATATAGCTTTTGACAGGTAATGCTGTGATAATACAGTTGGCTACCATGTGTATATACCTGTGTACCTTAATAATATGTGGGTGGTATGGTGGCCTCACTGGATAATGGATTTGATCCCCCCTCCTCTGTTTTTTCCATTAGTGAGTGGGTTTGATTCCCCTCCTCTGTTCTTCCCATTAGTGAGTGGGTTTGATTACCCGTCCTCCATTCTTTCCATTTGTTTGTGGGTTTGATTCCCCCTGCTCTGTTTTTAATAAAGTTTTTTTAATCAGGTTTAACGTTAATGTACATTTATAAGTGACCAAACATTCAGTTCTCTGTCAGATGAGGTATTCCTATAAGACGCCATGATTATCTTTCCTGTTATTTTGTATTTTGACTTATTTTGCTGATGGGAGTGCAACTTATTCAGGACCCCCACCGTACCCGGGGGGCTCCCCGAGAGCGGCTTATTCAGGACCCCCACCATACCCCATGGGGCTCCCCGAGAGTGGCTTATTCAGGACCCCCACCGTACCCCACGGGGCTCCCCAAGAGCGGCTTATTCAGGACCCCCACCGTACCCGACAGGGCTACCCGAGAGTGGCTTATTTAGGACCCCCACCGTACCCAACGGGCTCCCCGAGAGCGGCTTATTCAGGACCCCCACCGTACCCGACGGGGCTCCCCGAGAGTGGCTTATTCAGGACCCCCACCGTACCCCACGGGGCTCCCCGAGAGCGGCTTATTCAGGACCCCCACCATACCGCACGGTGCTCACCAAGAGCGGCTTATTCAGGACCCCCACCGTACCCCACGGGGCTCCCCGAGAGTGGCTTATTCAGGACCCCCACCGTACCCCACGGGGCTCCCCGAGAGTGGCTTATTCAGGACCCCCACCGTACCCGACGGGGCTACCCGAGAGCGGCTTATTTAGGACCCCCATCGTACCCGACGAGGCTCCCCGAGAGCGGCTTATTCAGGACCCCCACCGTACCCGACGGGGCTCCCAGTCCTCTCTGATTTGGATTTACATCCTGGGTCCATGTGCTCCAGTTTCCTGCCCCAATTCTCAAATCTCAAAATTGGCCATAGGGTGTGATTCTGAATGGAAGATTGATGAATGGAAATGATCACATCAATTATTTTTTCAGCATCATACATTCATCATTGTACTGATTATAAATGTCGCTTGACCCCCTGATACTGATACTGCTAAGGAGACTCTTCTGCAGATGTAAGAATTGCAGTTTCTACCGTGTGATTTTTCTTTGTTTCTTGTGTCTTCTTGTGACTCGATTGACTGCTGATTGCACCGCACATTTATAGTAGAGCTCGATGACTGCGAGAAAGAAAAAGAAATGATGTCACCCCCTCTGAGAGATTGAGTGAGTCCCTGAGCTTGGGGCCTTTAGTTCAATAAAGTAATTCCTTTGCCAGTTAAACTATGGAGGTTCTGGATACATTACATCCGTTAGCCTTAACCCCTAATGCAGGGTCATGGGGTTCTTGGAGAACGTACAGACATACGCCACCCAGGATGCCAATCCATCGTAGAAGACACACAGACTCCAAGGGCAATTTATACTGTAATCTAGGTTTATAATAATAATAACAATACTTTATTAATCCCCATGGGGAAATTGTCTTTATACCTACCTCTGCTTATTCTTTGCAGAGTAAGTTGTCCATTAAGGGCAGCCACCCGTAGTGGTGCCCAGGGAGCTGGGGGTTAAGGGGCTTGCACAAGGACCTGCAGACATGCTGAGGCTGGGTTTGAACCAGCGTCCTTCTGATTATAGGCACTTGGGCTTAGCCCACTTAGCCTCACACTGCCTCTTAAAAATTGAGCTTTCCCATACCAGGAATCGAGCCTGGGCCACCTGGATGAAAACCAGGAATCCTAACCGCTAGACCATATGGGATTAAAATAATTTAAGAACTATGCAATGTATAGGGTCAACATGTAGTGAACCAGTGAACCTTTGGACTTGCCAACTGAAGATCCTATCCCCCCCTGCAAACTCAGGGAGAATTCTGTGACCCAGGATCCACTGAGCCAATGGCAATGCAGCTCTGCCTGAACAGGACATGATAAGTGTAATTGTTCAGAGACCTGAATTTTATGAGGAAATACTAGGGCTGTAATGGTACAAATATTCATCATGTACCATTCAGTACCACCTTTTCAAGTAGTACGTGCACTGAAATGAATGAATAAGTTTCTTGACACGGTGAAGAAAAATGTTTTGCCTTCCCAATAACTTAAGCCAATACTGGAGAGAGAGTTCTGTTATACAGGAAACACATCCAACAACCTCAAATGCTAATTCTGTTAAGATGACACCATTGCAGTGTATGTATTACTGAAGCAAGGCAGAAACAGCCACTGCAAGCTTGTCTTCCTGTTGCATTTAAGGCATTTTTTCCCAGGAAATTCATACATGGCTAGAAAAAAGTAATTAAGCCTATAGAGATATTTATGAAATTAATATAAAGTATTAGTGTAGTAATACAACGTATAAAATGCAATAATTAATACCATGTAAGACTAAAATTATGATACATGAGCAGATGGTAATGCTTTGCTTTATTTGTTCACCTAAAGGGCATGAAAGAGCTAAGAAATCAGGTGGAAATCCTACCTCAAGTAAATTACAACTTACTGAAGTACATATGCAGGTATGGCTCTCACTATTCAACATTTCTGACCGAATCTCCTGCACTGTAAATGTATATACTTTAGGTGATGTTCCCCAGATTAACCCTTTCATTATGATTATATTATAACTTAATTCTCAAGGTTTCTTGATGAAGTGCAGTCCTATTCAGATGTGAATAAAATGAGCGTTCAAAACCTGGCTACTGTTTTTGGTCCGAACATCCTACGGCCAAAGATGGAGGACCCTCTAACAATTATGGAAGGTAAGTTTACAAATTTACGAATGTCCTATGCGTTTAAACTCACCTCATTGGAAAAAATGTTGATTTTCCCCAGTGTGGTTAACATTGTTGTGTGTTGACATTCATGGGGTGTTACAGGTACGGTACTGGTCCAGCAGCTGATGTCAGTTCTGATTGGGAGACATGATGTGCTGTTCCCAAAAGAGGAAGAGCACCAGACTGCCCTGCAGATGTGCAACAACAACAGCGAGTCTGAGCAGACACAGGCGACCGGCCACCTGCAGAACGAGGAGAATAACAACAACGTGGCAGCCGTACGGCAGTGTTCGTGGGAGATGTCTGAGTCACAACAGAAGACCACAGCAGAGAATGGCTCTCCTGTGCCTCTTGGAGGCCCCCAATCGGGCAGTCCGCCTCACAGCCTCACTGGAAAATTAGACGTGACTCGCAGCCCACCTTTCGCGGTAAAGAAAAACCCATCATACAGTAAGGGCAGTGGCATAGTGACCAATGGCTCATTCAGCAGCAATACCACTGACGGCCACCAGGAGAAGAGTGAGACGCTGCCTGGTGGTGGCATTCCTGCCCATCGCACCAGCTCGCTAAAAGGTTGTGGTACTAAGATGGGCACCAGCGGTGTTTCCAATGGCAGTATACGGCTTGGCGTCTCAAGCACCGACGCCGTTAACGGGACCCTGAATGGACGCAGTGGATTGTGGGTGGCTAATGGCTACGTCACCATGCGCGATAGCAGGACCAAAGACTGCCTGAGCGATAAGACGGCCCAGCAGCACCGCCTGTCCACGTATGACAACGTCCAGCAGCAGAGCTCATCGAATAACAGCTGTGAGGACAAGCAGAGCGTGGACAGCGCCACCTGGTCCACATCATCCTGCGAGATATCCCTGCCGGACAACTCCAACTCCTGCTGGTCATCCAGCACCACGTGCCCAGAGCAGGACTTCTTCGTCACCCCGTACGACGAGCCGGTGCCCTACGACCCCTCGCATGACGAGCTGGGCCAGCTTGGGGAATTTGAGAGCAAAGCCAGCAGGCGGGATGCGGGCGGCCGAAGCAGCCTGGTCACCAGCAGCAGTGAGAACAGTGACACACGTGCGGTGAATAACGGCCCAGGGGGTCACGCTGCTCTGCATAGCCTGGTGGGCAGCCTCAAGCAGGAGATGCTGAAGCAGAAAACTGAGTATGAGGCCAAGATCAAGAGGTAAATCACTATTAAGAAACATACTTTTACTGGGTTTCATGACTTTTCATCATTCATTCGTGCGTTTGTATTTTGAGTGCCAATGTAACAGGGTTACGGAGATAATGATGTTCGCCTCTAAACATGGATATCTCTCCTTTATCTCTAGCTGATGTCTGTAAAAGTTACTGTACATGTAATGTTAAGTTATAGTTCAGTTCAAATACCAAATCACCTCTGCAGTGCTGTATTCAGCACAATACATGAGCTGGTCATTGATTAAAATCAGCTGTAAAGTTCTCAGCGCTGAGTTTAAATTTCACCTAAAACATGCTTTTTTTATGGCATGTTGTGTGATATGATAATCAAGTGCTAACATTTACACTGCTTGTATTCGCATGTGCTCGGTTAAGTGTAAGTTTACTAATTAGTAATTACCACAATTTAGTTTGGACTTGTTGGAGATGCTAGACTGAAAAGCATGCAAGGAGTAGATTCCAGGCTTCAGCATTTTGAATTTTTAAGACCATTACTGCATTATTTTTTTCCAAACATGACACCAGAAAGTACCTTGTGCATTGCTCCCAAAATTCTTGGAAATGTAATTATTTTATCGTATGGGAAATGATCATCAGTATGTTAATTTATTTGTATTTTCTACGTCTTAATTTTAAGCATCATGACGACTTACACTTATGGAATTTCTCTGAAACACCAGTACAGATGAGTAGATAATGATGCAGAACAGAATGTCTGCGTCTCCTGCCAGTTGTGGAAGGTTGTTCCAGTATCCAAAGACATTTCCTCTCCTTCTCCTCCACCAGCCTGGAGCAGCATAACCTGCAGCTGGAGGCTGAGATGGTGAACCTCCACGAGGAGCTGGACCAGGAGCGAAAGAAGTACACTATGGTGGAGATCAAGCTGCGCAACGCCGAGAGGGCGAAGGAGGATGCTGAGAAGAGGAACGAGATGCTGCAGAAGGAGATGGAGCAGTTCTTCTCCACATTTGGGGAGCTGACAGCAGACCCACGCAGGCCAGAAAGAGCGAATACTGTCTGGATCCAGTGAAGGACCCCCTCATAAATCTAACTCTCCCATTGGTGGTAATGCAGAGGGTGGCTGGTCCCCTGACAGGCAGAAACCAGCACTCTCCTCCCATGAACTCCTGAAGGAAGACAACCTATATAAGTGGGTTGTGCTATAATTCTTTAATGTGACCTTGTCAAATAAATAGTCCACCAATGTTAAATGTTCTCCTGTATCTGGGTGTGTGTATATAGAGGACAGAAGTGTTTATATATTCAAGAAAAATATATTTGTAAAAATAAACTAAAATGTTTTTTTCTGAATGGTCAATGCATTGCATTATTTTATTATAAATTTTCCTTGCACTTACTTTTTTTTTTTCTAACTGTGGTACGGCATGGATTTGTGTATGGTGGTGCTTATTTTTGCATATGCTGTATCTTAATTTAAATAACTGTATGCTATTCTTCATGTGTAACTAGACTTTTCCAATGACCAAAATGAAAAGATATAAGTATTTTATAAAATATTATTAATATCATATCTGTTTCATTGTTAGTGCTACATTTTAAATAACTGTTCGCTATTAACAGTTTTAATTAGTTATGAACTATACTAATTATATTTAATTAGTTATAATTCGTTCTAGCCTATACTTTTGCATTGTCTAAGAATGTTTTAATTTATTGATGGTATTTATTTTTTAACAATTTTATTTTTGTTCCCAGTTCAAGTATACATGACAACAACATCCTTGAATAAGCTTAGACGCATTATTCCAGATGATTTTTAATAGTATTTAAATACATTTTTTTCTCACATGATTATTAATACAAGCCAAACTGTTTTTCCCCAATTATATGTTATTTGCCAGCTGTTACACCCTGTGTTGCTGACCTTGTATGGCTCCTTGTAATCTCATCTGGATCGAGGGGCATTAAGGTCCATTTAGACTTGGGATTGGTTATGAATTTTACATGTGGGTTTGTGGGGCTGCTTTTAATCTGCGTTTCGGCTCAGACTTTTTGTCCTGTTTCCCAGAAGTTCACAGCTGTTCTGTAGAGCTTGTCGGGAGGCTTGTTATGTGTTTTCTTGTTTTTGTATTTCAGCCCCATTTCCAAGTCATCGTTTCCTGGTTCCTGTCCTTTGTTTCTCCCTGGACTCTTGCATTCAATCAGCTGGCTACTTATTTCCTGTGTTGTACTGTCTAATAGTCTTGGGAGCCATCAGGGGGGGCAATGTTATTTTACAACAGTTTTACAAGTAGAATTGTATACGTTTTTTGACTGATAAATACAGCTTACATATTACATATATGTAGTAATGGTTTTGTCTTAGAATATATGATTAGTATTCACATAAAACTATACATTATGGAATGTGAGCATCATCAATTATGCATACCTTACACATGATAAATTATTTATATAACAGAAATCAAGAAAATAACAGGACCATCACCACTTCTGTATAGCTGCTGTTTCTTCATTCTTCTGCTGAATGTCAGATTTGCACGTATTCGCTGTATCAGATATACACCTGAAAAGAGTGATGTATGTGATGTCAAAATAGAATAATATTGTCACACCTTCACTTACTGCAGTCTCGCCCAATATTGCAATTACCTTGCCTGTGTAATCTGTGCCCTGATAGCTGTTTAGACATTTAAATCTGACACAGATGCGAAATCTCATTTCTCTCTCGGAATTTGTAGCGTGATTTGTTGGAAGCCTGTATATGACGTACTGCTTTAAAACTACCATTCTGGATCATCCTTTGTCACTCCATTTACACCTGATCGACTTTAGACTGCTGCACAACACTGACTGTGGGACTTTGTGTGTTGGCTCTAAGAAATAAAATGCTGTACTTCGCTCCCTACCATTTATTATTTTTTTCAGTTCTACACATATATATTGCCCTTAGCTGTCATCCTAGTAAGAAAGAGTTCTAAATTTGAGAAATGTCACAGTGCATGCAGTGGCGCAGTTATCAAGAAAGATATATTTTCTCTGCCCAAACCTTTGCTTGACCACTTCTTTTCACTTAAATTCATTTCAATTTAAGAATCCTGCATATTGCATCTTACTAATCTTGCATCAGGAACTTAAAATGTGCTGGAAAGTAGCTCCCAAAAGGTAATCAGTGAAAAAACCTCTTGCATCCCATATTCCCCACCATTAAATAACGAGCCTTAACATAAAATGATGATTTAATATGTGTGTCAAAAAAGACAAGTATGTTGTTTGCATATTTTGCGAATAATCCATCTTCTGGAGCCTTTCCCAGACTGCACAGGGCATAAGGGTGGGGTACAAATTGGATGGATGGATTTTGGCAATTATCCCCCTGAAAATCACAACAATAAATTATCCACCTATTAACATGTAAGGACCATAAAGAAAAACAAGTATAAATGTCTTTGGTTTATAGCAATGGCGAAATGCATTTAAACTTTGGAAAAAACATGCTGAGGCATTAAAAACACACACCCTGCTCCAAGGTCAAAGATTTTGTTTATTTTTCAGTCACAGACATATATTTAATTTACTTATACAGTACCTTTAAAATTTTGAGTGTATAACAGTTTTCAGTTGTTATTTTTAGCTATTTATTTCCTTCCATTTAGTTATGGGATCCAAACACTCGCCTGGAGCTGAATATCTGACTACCATCAGACTTGACAAAGCATTGTGGCATGAACCACGGACAGAGATCTCCATGTAACATTAACAGAATGGCCTTTCCACAATACAAAATGAGCAGAGTGAGAAAAAAGAACAGGAAAAAATATCAACATAATTTCACACTATTGTTAACATTTTTAACATTTTTTCTTTTAAAGAAAAAAACTGGCTTACCCTCTGTTAAGTATTTTATTGCACCTTTGTGTATTTTTGAAAGAAATTAATTCTTGTAACTAGTGCTTCATATATTGCTGTATGGTGAGTATAGAGAGAATGGCCTTGTTTACACTAAATCAATCCTGCCAGTTAAAAATGCTTTGATGTTGAGGTTTGACATAAGATTTCTGATGTGATCTTAAATTCATTTATTTAGTGAGAACTATATACAACATGTTTGGGATTATAATTTAAGCAATACAAACAAGAGCTTTCTATAGTATACTTATGATTGAACTGGCTGTCTTAAAGTACACAAGAACATATGATTTTGCTATGAATTACTAACCAGGCTAGTAAAAGAATGTGATTTGTTTCACACTTAAGGCCACTCCTGGGTGCGTCCTGGTCGAGCTTTTATTTTCAATCTGTGGTGTTTAAATTACACAACAATAGGTTTCTCAATCTAATGTCAAAATTAGGGTACTGCATGTGTTTTTTATTCCTGCTATCGGGCTGTAGTATCTCTGTACTGTTGTAAACAATTACAATAAATTTGGACAACAGTACTTATGAACATTTAAAAGTGAACTCCTTCAAATGAGTTAAGAAACTCAAAAGTTACAATTTCAATTGTTGAAAACACAGATGAACATACACACGAAAATATATAATTAGCCAAGGGCTTTACAGACATTTGCCTTGGTTATTATGTTACATGGCATCAAATTTCATTCCTTGGGATGTCTATTTTGTAGAATGCTGGTTTGGGTTAAAGATGGTCCGAACTTCACTTTAATTATGCATGTGAAGTGTAAATTATCTGATAAGGAATTTTAATCTAAAAAACACATTTTCCAAAAGCACTTCAGTTAACATTAGGGAAAACATCTGGAAAATATATTTAAAGAAAAGAGAAAAAAAAACAACCTTCCATATTGTAAAACAGTCCCCATATACTTGCTAAAAGGTTGAAACCTCATAATGTAATCTGTACTTTCTTGTGATGCGTATTCTACCAGTTAAAAACTTTCCATATAAAATACACAACAGCACATTACACTCAACAGTGAATTTCAGTTCTAACTTAAATTAATGACAGTAATCACACATAATCAAAATGAAATGATAACAAGGTTTAAATGTGTGATGACCTTATCCCTCTTTCAAGATCTCTTCCAGTTCCTACAGATAAAGGCCTGTCAGCTCTTTGGAACTTCTGATTGACCCCTGATTGTTCTTTCAAACATTGACCTTCTGTATTTTGTCCTACATTAGTTATATTGGTTGCAACAAATTTCCCTCATTTTGTAAAGACCATGGTTATGCATGACTCTCCATATACTGTAATCCTTCTGTTAGTGTTTCTTTTGAATTATGAAAATATTATCTACATTGTCGTTGTAAAGTTATACAATGTTTCAGCTGTTTTCCATGCAAAATTGCTATAGAAGGTAATGGACAGTTACTTTAAAAGCAGGTCTGAAATGATAAAGCGGAACATGTGAGCGAAGAACCTGAGCTGTCCACCTCACCAGCCCATCAGCACTGACCGCCCCTTGCCTGAACTTATGCAAATAGAAATGTACTACTATATCAGAGTTATTCCTTGTGACCATCATAATCACATTAATAACTTAATCATCCAACTGGTTAGAAACAGAAATGATGTGGTCAGGGAAAAAAATCTTGTGTTGGGAAATTACATATCAATCAAATATTAATTCTGTGTCAGCTCATTTTGTGGGGCTGCAACAATTTCAGTAAGAGCTTCTCAAATTATATCAAGCTAAAGATTTCTTTATGTATAACTGATCACATTTTTTCATTTTATTTCACTTTCTTAGTGCCTACCTGTGATTGTCACTAGTGAAATTGTTATTAATTCAGATATGTGATGCTTACTGATTTCAATAAAGGTAAAAATGATTAGAAATTTTGAATCCAGCAGAAGAGGGTAATTTTGTGTTATATACAGCCAAAAATGTTGAATTTTGTACGATAGAAACAAGTTTATGTGTATTTGCTCAGGACTACAATAATCTACAGTAACTTGATTGTCAAAAAAGCCAACAATCAAAAAGACAAAATAAAAAAATCTTCTTTTGCACCATGTAAGTCAGAAATCTATGTTTCCAAACCACGTCTAATCCTTTAATGATATTTTCATTCTTTTTATCCAGATGAGTTTTAAAAGCATCACATTCTGATTAAGTTCTGAGCAGTAAATCATTTCCTGTGAGGGAACTCGAAATAGACATAATCAATATGCAGTGAAAAAGACTGAACTATCATGAAACTGATCAACAATATGGCAGAAAAATGGTAAGTTTTAAAAGATAATCAGCCCAACTGCAACTGAGAAACCTCCCCCAAACTATATATCCAGTACAGGGTGACGTATTTGTAATTATTTGATAATGATCCATTCTAATCAAGAACATATCACAAACTGAACCAGTCCCTCTATCTGATTTAGATTCAAAAACTAACTACAATAAACAACTGGGCTGAACTGCATTTTTGATGTGAGAAAAGACATTAATAACATACAAATTCATTCACTATGAGAAATTATATTTAAAAAAAAAAACATTAAGCATGAAGTGGAATATGACAAAAAAAATAACAAATCAATGACAGTAGAAAGCCTCTCCCTGCACAGAGCTTCCAAAAATCAGTACGTTGTTAATTTCAGTGTTCAGCAGAAATCCAAAACAAGATCCATTTGGAAATAGTGTTTTCATCCCTTTATTAAAAATATTCAATAGTACACTGATAAAATGCCCATAAATTATATCTATATATCTGAAATCATACAACTGAAGTATACTACCAAGACCCCAAATAAAATAACTTACACATTTTGATTATGACTATTACCCATTATTATACATAAGATTATGATAAACACAAACAGAGAGTGTACTTAGATGCTGATGGAATAGTCTACACTAAGACTTAAAATACTATGAATAAATGCAAAGGTAGTATGTCTATTCTTTAGGTGTGGGGATCAATTCACAGAATGTACCAATGTCAGCAGAGAGCAGTATATTGCCATTGTTGAAGCTGACGGAGGTTTAATATATGACTTGTGTGATTTCAACTTTCGGGTGTCAGGCTCAAGTCTTGTGTTTGATAAAATGTTGCCTTTGTATTTGGGATGAACATTTTCAAAGGCACTAGCCAAATTCAGATGTAAATAAATACAATAATAAGACCAACAAAAAAGTATTAACAGAATTTTAGTTGTGTGCAGTCAGTATACTCTATTTGTATCTGTTTCCACAGACTACTAGCTACAAAAATAAATGAGATGGATTCAAAAACTCTTTTGACCTGATTTAGTTTTATCATCACTCATTTATCCACAGAGGACGACTGACGTCCAAACCACTTTTGTTTCTAACCACAGGCATATATGCCACATCTGCCTCATGTCATAATGCGATGGCATGCGGCACAGCAGTGCAGTGATGTGGAGGAATGCGTGTTACAAAACCAAAAGCTATAAACCAAGGAATGAGCTCAGCGACAACAGTGACTGTAAATTCACCTTCGCTTCCTGCAGCTAACGCACATCCGATTTTACAATTCCAGCATTTGTGACGCAGCTCGATACGTTTTTTTTCCCCCCTTTTTTCTTAACTGGTATATAAACAAGATTCTTTGTACTTACTTCTCATAACTCGCATTTTTATAATCATGCAGAACTACAGGCAAAGGGAAACAAAGATCGAAGGGGTTATGCGGCAAGGTGTGCTAGAAGTTCTCATACTGGCCGTTAGTCCCACCCAGTGTGCCCTGCAGATGCAGAATTACATATATACAAAATAAGAAGGGCACTGTACACGCATTCCCCAGAAGAATCACAGACAAGCAAGCCAATCTGTTCTTAGATCCAATCTGTAAGATTAGAAATTAGTAGTACTATAACTTTGGGGAAACAAGGGGAGGCTTTTTTTTGTCTGTTTTGTTTTTCTAAATAATTAACACAAAGAGCCACCTTGCCACACACACCATAGCACAAAAAGCTTGCAGGGCGTTTGCTTATCAGCCAGTAAATTTACACTATACAGAATGATGTCTGTCTAACTTTAATGCCATATGAAGGGAGATACAAGCAAAGCTATTATAAGTTTATAAATATACATTTCAGCATGTGTTTTTACGTAGTACTTAGAATGAAAATGCAGGCTTTTATTTGATCTTTTTTCTGCTTCCTGATCTTTTTTCGTCATTGTTTAGATTTCTGATGCACTTTACCTTCTGAAGAACATTGGGTGACGCAGGCAGGCGGCTAGTCACCTGCAACAACCAAGGGGTCCTGCAGAAGTCTCCAGGCTGCTGTCAGTGTCGGAGGCCAGGGTCTGATCGGTGGACGTGGAGGAGATGTCATTGAAGGAGGAAGAAGGAGGGAGGCTCTCACTGCTATTCATGGCTGCACCTGCGCTAAGAGAATTAACATTAACAGGGTTACATTGAAAAGAGTGTGGATTCTAGCAGCATCACTAAACATATAAACATCATATAAAATGTATGGTACCACTTTACAATAAGGCTACCCATATAAGGAGTTTATGAATGGTTTATAATCTGGTTATTAATTAGGTTGTAACACTTTGTAAATTATTAACAGACAAGTTTAAACAAGTCATAACACAGTTTTCTTTTCATTATTGAGTTATTACCATTTACAAGTGGCAAAAGGGAGCCTTATTTAAAGTGGTACCAAAATGTGACTTATGGACGGAGTCAGTGGTTTGCATCACTTGAGCCTTGAAACTACAAACACACACTGTTGTGAGTAAAATCAAGCTATCCTCATGGATTACCAATCCTTAAGCAGAACACATATGTCCACAAATGTACGGTGCATATATTTCAGTCTTATGTACATCAGTGTATATAAATCCCAAATTATTAGAGCCTATTTTTCTCTTTTCATCTAGACTTATGTATATTAATGGTATCATTAATATCAGTCTGGAAATATCGCATGTTATATTTTTTAAAATGAACATGTAATTAAAAGACTGCAATAGAAAGATCAGCGGAAGTGATGCCATTTCTGAATGTTATAGTATATATAACGCTTAGTTTGTAGTATTACAGTACTGTAAAACAACATGCTCTAAAGACCGTGTTTAGAAATGGAAATCTTCAGGATCCGATCTCACTTTCTTACATGTGTGTTGCGCATTTATTAGTCTTCTTCCCAATTTTTTCATTTTAAATGCTGAATCATTATAAATTCTGATGTATTTCTACACTGTAAACCTGGATTTTGTTTCAACATAAACTAATAATGATTCATTATTCTTTCGTGTTTTGTAGAAATGTGTCAAGTATGCTGTGAAAAGCCATAATGTAATAATTTTTTGTCACTTTCACATATGGCCAAAGTCAAGGTGTTGAATGTAGGTTGTTATACAGTTTGTGTTACGTCCTGCTCCCAACGCTCCCAATTGTGTGCCACGCCCACATCGTTGCCTCCTGTTTTGCCCCGATTGTA
>JAABNY020000119.1:18800853-18831808 GCA_015164015.2 Brevimyrus niger
CCAGGCGGAGACTCGAACCCGGGTCCCAGAGGTGTGAGGCAACAGTGCTAACCACTGCACCACCATGCCGCCCCCTTGTATATAATTCTTGAAAGCAAATATTGTAATTTAAAGAAAGTACAGTATTGTTTCATATCACCACAGACATGACACACAGACACAGATAACAAAGAAATACCAAAGGAAAAAAAAAACATTAAAAGACAGTATTTGAGAGAAGGATTGTTCCACATTTGCAATGTCATTTCCGCAAAAAGCAGTTCCTCTAAGCTAACTATTATGAGTTTGAATTTCACCATCAGGAAAAGTATTTTAGCCTTAGAGTGAATTGCACGCCTGGTACGAGTTTTCCATCACTGTGACAGCAATTCTTAAAGCTTTTAACAACTTAGGGTAACCTCGGTCAAGGTCCCTGAAATATAATGTGCTACATCATATCAAGGCTGAATCGAAACATGTGGCACTTAGGCCTAAAAACCAAAACAGGGATGACAGTTAGAGCAACATGGAAGCGATGAAGAAACTTCAAAGCCATGATAAGCTATTACTAATAGGATAGGGGCTGTCATTTATTAGGTTAGTCCATTTGTGGTCTTGAAGGACTTCAGTACTGTGAAAAATACGCTATAACATACATGCTGAAAATATAGTCAGTTAAATCAGTGGTTCCCAAAAGTAGGGGTCGCGACCCTCTGGGGGGTCGTGAGACATTGAGGGGGGGGTCGCGAGATGATTTCCAAAAAATCAAATATTTTTTAAAACTATTAAAAATAACATTTTATCAGCATTTTAACATTTTATATTAACATTTTCTCCATAACTAACAAAACATAAAAATTTGTAGTTAATAGTTACATTTAAAAAAAAACATGCAAATTAAATTTAAAATTATTTTTTACCACTTCCGAGGATAGTGGGGGTCACGAGTTACTGGCACGGTTACTTTGGGGGTCCTGAGCCGAAAAGTTTGGGAACCCCTGAGTTAAATGATATGATGTGCCCTCCGCTCTATAACTAGCTGTAATGATATAATGGGCCTCCAGTTCCAGGTCTGGACATTATAACATTAAAATGTACGACAGAGATCAGAATATAGAAAGAAATGGTACAGCCACCACAAAGAAATATTTATTAAAAGTGTCAAAATGAAGAACCATGCAAGTTCTTAACAAGAAGAAATCTTTCATACTCTCTCACACTCAGCAGCCGGGTCAACCATATAGATTATTGACTAATCAATATTGCCTGTCTTTCACTTGTTTGAAACAGCCTTCGTATGCATTCCACGTGGCGGTATGATGGTACTTTAGGTTACAGTCGCAGATTCTGCCTTATATCATTCAATAGATGTGGACATTTGCTACAAATTTAGTTACAACTACTGTAAAGAAAAATCTCATGAAAAACATATATATACTTTCCCATCCAACCCAGTATTTCTTTGTTGGCACTAGAATTAGTAATTCATTTCAATTTAAATGACAATATTCATTAATAATAGCCAAATTGGACTCACACACCTATGCCTTAGCTGTTGCTCTTTTATTTGTTTTTGAAATAAATTGCAAACATTCAAGCAAGGATACAGTCCCTTCCTGGAAACAAGATTTTGTGGCGAACCATTTCTCCCATAATGCACCCAACAGACCATATATCCACTGTCAGCACAAGGAAAGAGTGGAAAAGGGAAAGAGATTAGCATAAATGACACACTGCTGACAGAAGTACAAGAGTGAATGCAGAGTGTTATTCTGAAAAAGGAAACATTAGTCACCATTATTCTTGCACACACTCATGCAGCACTTGAAGGTGCATTTAGGTTTGACATAAAATCCACAAACTCCCACAAATGTACTAAGTTCTATTGTAATAATGTAAACTTTTGGAATAATAGCAAACACTGAGATTAGTATATTATTACATGATGTACCATCAGTGATGAATTTCAGGAAATATTAGCTATACTATTTCAGACGACTAAATTTTTATTTGAAATAAATTTACTGTACTGCCTCGACTAGAAACCGAAACTCACAGACAATATAAGTGCTTACTAATGTATGCCTATCAAAGTTATCCTCAGAACTGCATAATCAGTATAGTTACACTCCCACATTGTGTGTACACTGAAGTTGTGTTTAATGATAAATTCAAGTATATAAACTACAAAGGCCTAGTCATACCGTTCTCTTTGTAGCCCATGCCCAGGATGACCTCTGGAGCCCTGTAGTATCGTGTCACGACGTAGGGGGTCATCATGAAGCTGGTTCCTGCGGTTCGTGCCAGGCCAAAATCTAAGATCTTAAGCGTGCAGTCCGATTTAACCACTATATTGCTGGGTTTCAGGTCCTGCAGATGGAACAAATGTCATGAGGTGCAAGATCATTAAGAAACTCTTTTATGACAAAGTAAAATTTTGTAATATTTAGTAATTTAGTATTTACTAATAATAGTAAATAATTAATAAAGTAATTTAATATTATACTAATAATTATTAGTAAATAACATGATGCAATATTGCATGTTACACATATATCAAGCTAATAGTGCTTCCCTTTATGTTTTCAAAGTTCAAGTTTTATGTTAATTTTATTTGTCACATGCAGTCATATTCATACAAAGGCAAATACAAATACAAACACACTAGTGGCCAAAACACCTAGCATTTTTGGCATCACTCTTTAAAAATTACTACACAAATACTTACGGTAATGTTTAAAAACAATCGAAGGATGTTACAAAGTTCTGTAATCTCTAAAAACTGGATGAATTTTGGCCTCTAGTGTACAGCTAAATGCTTTTGTTTATGAAAATCAGCCTGCTTCTGAAAGCCCAAACAGCTAGAACTGGTCTTACTGATCGTTCTCACCCTGTGAATAATCCCAGCAGAATGCAGGTGTTTGATGCCACACAGCATCTGGTAGAGTAAGTATGACATTCGTTCGTGGTCCAGCTCCATTTGAATCACCTGGCACAGGTTGGCATCCATTAGTTCCATGACCAAATACCTGAGAAAGACATCCCATGTTTTCAAAGTAGCATACAGTACATTTAATTCTGCCAATGTTGTGCAATGCATAGCTACAGAGGGATCAGCAGCGATATCATCACAGATCTTTGCCAGTCTACAATTTACACCGTTAATCGGTCAAACTTTAATCAACTAGTCAACCGTTCCTATTAAACTAAGGGGCAAAAAGGCCCATAAATTTGCATAACCAATCTCTTCACTGCAGCTGAGTACATCAGCTATTCAGATAAAAATAAACAGCATAGCGTCTACTGATGATTCTAAGAACAGTTTCATTTCCATTGGCTGTAATGACAATGTAATGTGATTCGTTCATGTTCAAGAACCATTTACCCAATGCAGGGTCACGGTGGACCTTAGCCCTGTCCAGGATGCACAAGGTGGCAGTCCATTAAATTCACCTGCATGCTAATGCTCTGTTACATCATACACTCTCAAGTCTTTCAAGCCCGGAACCAAGAAAAAACAAGAAAAGGTAGGCTTTCAGTCAGGGGAGACCCTGGATGAGATGCCAGTCCATTGCAGACCACGCAAACACAACAGGTAATGCAGAGGCACCGAGCTGCATGTTTTTGAACTCAGACCCCCTGTACACAGGGTCAAAGGTAAAACTCCACCTCCTCACCCTGTAGGTCAGAAGCTACATTGATTTACAGTTTAGAGAAAATATTTCTGAACCCATCATAATTATTTGTATTTCTACAGAAATGGGCCCCATAACTTGATTTAATCATCACTTAGTCAAAGTAAATAAAGCTTTATTTCTAATATCTAACAAACCGCACAACATTTTATATTTTACAATCTTCCAACAAATGTAACATGAAAAAAATAATAATTTTCTTAAACATTTACATAGTTCAGGGGTTGATTAGCCAAAAATCATCATTTGCCAAATAGCTAGACTCCATTTCCCTCTGATTACCTATTAATCTAAGATAAAGGGCTCAAATTAAATTAGCTTGGGAATTTCTGTGGAAAGTAATCTGAATGATACAAAATTTCAAATAATACATCTCCTTTGGATTTAGACTTTATTAAACCCAAAACTTTTTGTTTTACACTATTTTCAAAGTGTCAAATTTTATTTTTTACAGACACAATTATACTCAGAGGACTTTGAAATGCGTTATTGTCTAGCTGCAGACAGGGAACAGGGTACATACAGGTATGTATAAGGAACATAAGTATATCGGGGACAACAGGAGGAGAGTTTGGTCCAGAAAGGAAAAATTTTACCAAGATTATGTTTCTACCAACCAACTAGGTATAACGAGCCACTGGGTACTCGACTGGTTGTTTTAAACAAAATCTTGGTCTGGATTTTAATTTTCTGGACCTGAACTATTCATCTGTGTAGGGGACAGACAAAGAGACATGAAATTAGAAATTACACACTAAAGGTAATAATTAGGGATGAGTTAGCATTGTTGAATATTCCAGAACAAACATAAAATTGAAAAAAACGACTAAAATTTAATAATAAAAGAGCTATTTAAGTTGCTATTTTGAGGTGAACAAGCACACAAGATATGATATATTCATAGTCTTTTGGATTTCTTAGGGACCATGAAGAGTAAAAGCAAGAGATTTGTTTCCACAAGAAATAACCTCTCATAAATATCTTAATGTATACTCCATACACGTGTGTGTGTGTGTGTGTGTGTGTGTGTGTCTGTGTGGGGGGGGCAGGGTACATTGCATATTATTTAAATAATAACTAGTAATTCTGTCTGAAATGCATATCCTTGATAACATAACCATAAATATCCATAGTGTGCAGTTGGCAGTACAGAGGCAGGTAGTGCAAGAAAGAATATGCATCTACATATATAGACTTAGTATGTGTAAGCTGAGTAGGCTGGAACGCTGGTGTGCCGGTCCAGAACACCGTGCTCATTAAGGATTCGTATTGTCTGGGGAAAGACGCTCTTCCTCAGCCTCTCAGTGCTGACCTTCAGTCAGCAGCACCGTTTCCCTGACCTCAGCACAGAGAGGAGGCCATTGCAGGGATGCTTTGGATCCTTAATTATTAGTGGCCCTGGACCTGCATCTTCTGAAGTAATCATTCTGGATGTTGGGAAATGCATGTTCCATTATGTGTTTGACTGACCTAACAAGCTTAGTTCTCCTTAATAGTCACATGTAGTCATTTTGAGCCAAGCTCTAGGAGTAGTACACATGTTGGTGCTGATGCCGTGTAGGGCAGAAAAATGTAACGTTAAAAATGTATTGGATAATTAGTTATAATTGCACATTTGCTTTGATATTCATGTCTTTATTAGTAAAGAAGTCATCAAATGTCATGTAATTGCTTAGGGAGGTGGAGAGTCACACGCGGAGACTCTGATATCCTCAGTAGATGATAGAAATGCCTAATATGAAAGAAAAAAAAACGAAGCACTGAAGTGCCTTTGAACAGACATGCAGGTCTAATGCATTTTTCAAACCTAACAATGTCTCATGTGGATGTGAAACAGTTTGGGGCTCCAAAGACATTCAGTGAACAGCAGGCTCAGGGTCAAAAGGACAGTGTAGGTGTCAAAAGATCTATGATAAAATGCACGGCTCCACACCCCTCCACACAAATGGGGTATGGAGTGGTCGCACAGACGCAAGAAATAAATGGCAGATGGCACTAAACAATTTAGTGGATTTTGTGGACGCTGCACCTACAGTTCAGGCACTGGCTGTTTGGGCTGTTTTGAGCTGCAGTTCAAGCACTGGCTGTTTGGCCTGTTTTGAGCTGCAGTTCAAGCACTGGCTGTTTGGTCTGTTTTGAGCTGTGTTGTTGCCTTGTGCTCCTTTGAAAAGTCACATATCAGAGGTCTGACTGCAAGAACGCTGTCACATACCTGACATACACTGCTCACCTTCATATCTTAATTGTGATTTAGTTACATCAAAATTAAAGACCTTTTCACATGGTGTTCCTGTTACTTTGTCCACCCCTGTACAGCAAATATACAGAGAAAGAAGTGGAGGTGTATATGAAAGATTAATAAATGATATTGTACTTACACATCCTGGAATTCCTCTAAAGATTTCTGTGGTGTAAAAACATTTAATAAGCTGATAATCTGAAAAAGAAACAAGCAAAACAGAGTTTTAGTCTCAGCTATAGTTGCACATAATAAAAAGTAAAAAATGAATAACAATAAAAAGTGAATGGACTTCATCACCTTCAAGTGTCAGTAATGTTACAGAAGAAATCGACTGAATTTTTTACATTCATTTATTAGCATTAGCCTAGAATGTAATATAACACTGAATCCTAAAATATATAAGACAAACGCTAATTAATCAATGAACAGATGCCCCCCGCGACCCTGAACAGGACATGTGAATAGATGGATGGATGGATGGATGGATGGTTGGATGGATGGATGTATATGTGACATGGAGGTTCACTGCTGCCTTATACCTCCAGGGCTACAGGCATGTTCCCCCTCTGCTGTGTGTGTGGCACTGGCATGTTCCCCCTCTGCTGTGTGTGTGGCACTGGCATGATCCCCCTCTGCAGTGTGTGTGGCACTGGCATGACCCCCCTCTGCTGTGTGTGTAGCACTGGCATGTTCCCACTCTGCTTTGTGTGTGGCACTGGCATGATCCCCCTCTGCTATGTGTGTGGCACTGGCATGATCCCTCTCTGCTGTGTGTGTGGCACTGGCATGATCCCACTCTGCTGTGTGTGTGGCACTGGCATGTTCCCCCTCTGCTGTGTGTGTGGCACTGGCATGTTCCCACTCTGCTGTGTGTGTGGCACTGGCATGATCCCCCTCTGCAGTGTGTGTGGCACTGGAATGATCCCCCTCTGCAGTGTGTGTGCCACTGGCATGTTCCCACTCTGCTGTGTGGTTTGTGACTGTGAATGTGTTGTTATTGACTGGCAACCAAAACTGGGTACTTTCATGCTTTAGATGAGCTTCATGGGGTTGGCAGATGAATGGATTTCCCCTTCATTCTTAACTATCATTGCAGCTTAATTCTACAAATTTCCAAAATTCTCCCCTGGATGCATGATATAATTACATTCAAACTCTCTTGTGAAGCTCCAATCCAAAATCCTAATAATTCCATTAAAGTTAATCAGTGTACATCTGCACTGCCATCTTGGGTTTCCTAATAAATGGTTCAAAGGCCAGATCAGACATTTAAAGCAAATAGAAGCTTTGCTTAAATCTGAAGACTTTTTCTCCAATAACTTTTCACATTCTTGATACATTACTTGACATCCGAACAAGTAGCTAATCTACCACTAGTATGTAAACTTACAAGGTGAATTTAGTTTTGCTCTTTTGTTCTCCCCGTGTCACTGTAGGGTTTCCTCTGGGCACCTTGGTTGCCCCCCACAGTCCAAAAGGTTAATTGGAGTTACCAAACTGCCCTTAGGTGTGTCTATGTGTGTGAGTGTACCCTGCGATGGGCTGGCGCCCCATCCTGAGCTGTTGTTCCCTGCTTCATGCCCATAGGATCTGCCCCCCTGCAACCCTGCATAGGACAAACAGTTGGATGGATTTTCAACACTTTAAATTTTGAGACCTGTCAGGTAAACGCACTGGAATGTAGTGAATGCACATTATTATGCCAAAGCAATTTCCCCCACAATCAATAAAGTTTATCTTAATTTTAATTTTGTTTTAAATGGTGCATATTTACTGTAGTTTTAAATTAACTTGCATAGCATGTGTTGCTTGTATATGTTAGCCAAAATACTGCACTGTTTCAATATAACCTTACAAGTGCTATAGCACTTATTTATATGTTAATGTAAATGTATTCACAGAAGACAACAGCTATTTGGGATGCACGATGGCGTTTTCTTTGGCCGATCCTGATTAGCGATGTTTTAAAGCCGACACCAATCCTGGCCAATTACGATTTTCCTATAATCAGCAGACTAAACATTTTTTAACGCTTCTTTTTTGAGAAAAATTTTAAATAACCTTCAAATAAAAATGGCTCCACATCTGTCAAATTAAGTCAGTCATTTCAAATGTTTTGAAATTGGCCATATTTAGACTGATTGGCCAATTGGCAGTCAGCGTCAATCTGGGCGAAAACCAGCCATGTCCAGTCACTGGCCACCCTTAAGGCTCCACTCTTGACAAGTGTACTAAATAAAATTAGCGTATGTTCATTCTAAATATAATAACATACAAAAGAGTCACCTGCTGTGGTTGTAAATACACAGAATAGATGCAGCAAATCATTCGCCTTCGTGCCAACATGAAACCACAGAGCCAACACTACAGGCAGTGAAAGGAAACTAAAAGCTAATCATTCGGCAAGTTCCCTGTCGGGTTAGTACATGCATTGACGCAGCGACACGCTCCCCAGCAAGCGACAGAATGGCCGCGCAATGTGAGTGGAATAGGAGAGAGGGACTCTGGCACTCAGAAAGGAATGACCCAACTCAAGGACACTGCTGGCAGTGAGAGAGAGAGAGAAAGAGAGAGAGAGAGAGAGAGAGAGAGAGAGAGAGAGATGCCTTAGGTAGGAGAGCTGCAGCACTAGAAGGATTAAGATCTGTAGAAGCACTGCAATTCTGCCTCAGAGAGCTTCATCATCTATTTGGTGTCATTCCTAACACTTTATTATTATTATTATTATTATTATTATTATTAAGTGGCATCAGCAGATAGATTGGGGTGGCCATCAATGGACAGTTATTTATTTTCAATATTTTATTATTATTATTTTGGTGAGGGGGGCCACATATTTACTAGGGATGACCATGCCTACCCCCCCACCCCCAGGCCAGCCCTTACATCCAACCCATTACGGGTATTATTTAAATTCACCACTTAAATCCTCTGCCTTGCTATTCAGTGATAAACCAGATGAATGTCTATATCACAAGTCATTGCCTCCACTGACAACTAAAACAAGACCATGTTAGCCATATGCTAATTGGTATTATCATAATCATATATAATGTATAATAAATGTATCACTGTGTAATAGGATATTATAAAGATAAGGCTGAAATGTTGTCATGTAGGACATTCAAATTCAAAATTATTTTATGTACTATTGCCTGTTTCAGTGTTAAATTGTGTTATATGCTTTGGTTATTTAGCACTGTGAAGTGCTCCCACTCATATCTTATAGCAGTGTTTCCCAACCTGATCCTTGGAGACCCGCAGACGGTCCATGTTTTTGCTCCCTCTCAGCTCCAAGCCAGACAGTCCTCATCTTCACACGTTCACTCCCTACCGGGAGCTCGGAGGGAGCAAAAACATGGACTGTCTGCGGGTCCCCGAGGACCGGATCAGGAAACGCTATTTCACAGAACAGGATACTCACGTTTTTGTGGTTGACACACTTCATCAGCACCAGCTCCCTGTACGCCCGCTTGGCATGGGTCTGGTTCTGAAACGGTCGGCTGAGTTTCTTAATGGCCACATTTCTGTCAAGGACAGCATCGTACCCAGCACTGCAGAGTGAATGCATGTAGAGCACAAAAATAGGGTTAAAAAAATAACAGCAACCTCAGCACAGAAAACTGATTTCAGCCTGCATGACATGGACGCCGTCAAAACGGCTCCAAGGGAATTAACACAACTAGAAACTCTTAATATCACTCCCCTGCAGGCCTCCAAACAGGCAGCAAATTAAAAGACTCATCAAGTCATTCTGATTATACATTTTCTACTGAAATTGAAATACATAAAAGAACAAGTGTTTCATCTTCAAAAATGCAACTAAGTTTTATTACATTCATTAATCAAATTAGCTTGGTTTAGAACATAAATTAGAGCAAAATGTAAAATAGTTTTCTCTTCACAAAACTGTGTTAATTTCAAAATGACATCAGCAAATTCAAAGGAAGTTTGGTATTTTCATTATTTCCAGTCAAGGATTGCTACTGACACCATAAGCATCTTACACTTTTGTTGCAATAGCCAATAAAACAACTAAGTGCAAGGAACTCACACCAGTAACGGTAACCAGTAAGTCCTCCAGGATTAATAAAGTCTTCTGATTCTGATTCTAAATAAAATCCAGCTTTGACAGTGACATTTTGAGTATTCTGAATAACCATTAGTGACCAGTAAGTGGTTTCAAAACTGCAAGTAGCCATTTCATTGCAACAACAAAACTAAAACAGCTTTACACTGCATAACTACTGGTATTGTGCAGAGGTTCTATTAATATTTTTTGATGAAAATTCAACATATGGCGTAGTCTAAGTCTAATGAATCCATTTTGTATCAGATCTGGAATCAGAGATATGTATGTTGCACTACAGAATGACACAGGAGACTGAGAGATTGTTCAACACCTAGAGCTGGTTTGAGTAGAAACATCATCCACATACAAGTATACAGTGGTATGATAATGTTTCCCCAGGGCAAAGGTGCGACATGCAGACAGTAAATGACAAAAGGAAGGATTCACAATAGTTTAAAAAGTGATCAAACAGGACAGAGCAAGACAGGAGGGACTAGACTCAAAATACATGTATTTAAATAGACAGTTCCTTCAATGGAAGGAATATAGCAGTACACATACAGTTGGTAGATTATATATAAGACTGAAGGTTAATCTAACTTGTTTATAAAAATATTAATATTCAAATATGAAAAGAATGAATCAAACACAGAAGTCCCAAACACAAACAAGACTGATATTACTGAAAGCCTGCTATTGTGGGGTTTCCACTAGGTACACTGGTTTGGAGTCCAAGCATGCGAAGGTGAACTGGGGTTATCAAACTGTCTATAGGTGTGACTGTGTGCATGACTGGTGTGTGTGCCCTGCGATTGGTTGGCGCCCAGTCCTGGGTTATTCCCTGCCTGTTGCTTCCAGGACTGACTCCAGATCCCTGCAATCCTGAATAGGACAACTGGGTACAAAAAATGGATGATGAAGTATTTTTGCCCCATAGATAATAAAGCAAGCAAGGCAGGACAATTTAAATTACTAAACCTAAAGGAGTAAAGAGTATGAGAGGACAAATGAGAGGTCTGTTGTCACTTTCTGCTTTGATTCTATTATCTATATTCTAACATTAGTACAAACTGAACTGCATTGTGTATTTTTATGGGAGATTTCTTTTTGGAGACTAGTGTTTTCAGTTTTAATGTGGCTTAGGCTCCATTAAATCAACCATAAAATAATTTCATGTATATACTTGTTTCCAAATGCTTTTGGATTAAATAAAATCAGAACTGCTCCAAAAATACTTTTATAGCTCTAATCACGTTAATGCAATCTAAAAGACACCTTTCTTGCTTTTACAGAAAAAGCCTTTTAGAGAAAAAGAAAAACATTTCTGCTTTATTTTTGACATCTGATCCATTGTTTCAGTCACCTGTTCAGTCATTTGTTCAGCAATTTGTTCAGTCATTTGATCAGTCATCTTTCCAAGACCACTTATGCAGGTTATGGTAAGACTAGAGTCACTAGACCCTGTCCCAGAATGCAGAAGTATTTCTCTGAAGAATTACTAAGAAGAATTACTCTGACTAATACTTATGATTTTTTTCTTATGAGAAAACATATCTCTTTCCAGTGCAGTGGTCCATCTCATTATATAACCAAAACATGAGCACTCATCAGTTCCTACTTCAAACCCATCAAAACACTTCTGCCCTAATTCTTAATTTTCAAGCTTTTGCCCAGATCTTGGTACAATTGCAATCTATGATCTTAGCCAAGCCCGTAGTCTGATTGCAGTTTTTCCAAGTGCTGGTTTCCAATGTCTTGACTGCTGGATCCTTTGTTGCTGATGATTGTTATTAGGAGATAAAAGCTGTCTATGGCTTCAATGTCTTCACCACCCACACAAAGGTTACCTGCCATTCCTGTGATTACATTGTCTGCATTCTTCAGATTTTTATTTTTTACATAACTTCCATTGGTTTATCATATACATATTCAGATCTTCCTCATATTCTATTTTAAGGTCTAGATGCATGGTGTGGTACAGGTGTGTATCCTTGTCTGTCTGCTTTGCTGATCTGGAATAAGCTTCTCCATCCTGAATGTGACTTCTTGTCCAGGGTAAAAATTCTCCTTCAAAGCAATCAGATGTTCGAGGAGACCCATTTTTCTAAGAACATTCCATAGTTTTACATGGTCATCACAGTCAAAGTCTCTACTGTAGTCAGTAAACCCAAAGTTCACCTTCTGATATTCCTTGTTGATACCAGCAAATATTTTGTGTGTAGATTTCTATGTAGATTCTATGTATTTCTATGTGGATGTCCAATCAGTGCTGAATGAGTTCTAACATCTTGCTGACATGTAATATGAGGAATATAAACAAGAGTTTGCATACTCTGTCATGTCTCTTTTCTTTGATGTTAGAATAAAAACCAATTCTATATATCCATCCCTTTAGAACACTTAAAGTCAGCAGGGTTGTGGTGTCCCAACACTAATATTATAATATCTCAGTGAAGAACATCAACTACAAAAATATTACATAGGCTTTTTCATTCTCCAAAATCAATTTTAGAGGAGATAATGTAGGTAATCTGTTTTACCCATTGAAAAATAAACAGTCATTGTTTCCTTCAAACAATAAAAACACAAGATTTCTATGGATACTAATATTATATCCCATATCCCGATTATTAATGCAAACAGCCAGTTCCTCCAAAGAGAAAATCATGTGATTACAGCTAAACAGAAACCTTATCCAGACAAGAGGTTTGACCAAGAATTAAAATGGGCAAGAAGCATGATGGTTGTTGGTAATATTCGTGGAAGCATTTCAGAAACATGTCTTGGATTTTCATGGACTAAAGTATTGAGAGTCTATGGAAAATGCCACTACGAAACAAAAAACATCCAGTAAGTGACAGTTTTGTTGCCAAAAACACAATGTTAATGAAAGAGGTCAGGGGAGAATGGCCAGACTCATTAAAGCTGGCAAGAAGCCAGAAAGTACAAAAACCATCTCAGCATGACACTGTCCACATAATATACATAATAATATGCCTCTACTGTACAATGAATCCCTGCCTGAAAGATTTCAAGGTGTTCTGAAGCCAGAAGCATGTCCCAACCCAGCATTAGTTAATCATGCCTAATAAATTGGCTACTCGGTATGCAACCCAAAATAAACAAGAGATTTCAATCTATTACTCACATTCTACCAAATCCTGCCTCTTCTCTGTGTGCGAGAAGTTTGCATGATTTCTTGCTGCATTGCCTGGGAATTTTGTGCACACTCCAGTTTGGCTCACTGAAGACTTTAATTTGCCTATAGGATGTGTCCTGTTATGGACTGACATCCACTCTAGAGGTGCCCAGTACGTCTATGCTGCCTGGAGTAGGCTTCAGCACTCGTCCAAGCATAACCAGGATAATCAGTCAGAAGAAGGCTGGATACTCACCAGACGATTCCCTGAGCTCCAGAACCTATAGGCTTTAGATTCTGGTACCGTTTGAGAACTGTGAAGGTAGAATCTCCAACTTCAACACTGTAGAACTGGTTGTCCACTTTGCTTTTGCTCATATTGTAATGCTTGGCGATGTATGACACATCCACTTGTTTTCCAAATCCCTGGGTAAGCAGAGGAATAATGTAAAATATTACATTTAACATATTACAAATATAATCAATTGGTCAACATTGTTAAATACTCCTGAGACCACTGCCTAACAACATAATAATGTTATAATATTACAATTTACAAATGAAATCCAGAATATACCAGAATAATATCATTACTGTCAACAAGTTATGGAAGAAAATCCTGTATAGGCAACAGAAGGACATCCCTTGGGTAATGATTCACAGGTGCAAAGTAATCAGGAATAATGACAGTGATGAACATTTAATAGGCTATAATATTGGCCTAAGTGTCTAAGTTTTGTAATCTATTATAATACTGAGTGGAAACTACTGCCACCAAGGTCACCGATGAAAAGCATGACGTTGGTATAGCTTTCAAAGTCAGGAGAACAATGGAAAGACTGAAACTAGTCCAATGTTTTGCATGACCCAACAATATCAGTTCGATTTTGGGGACACCCCTTCAATATGACAGCTATACGGATTCATGTTACAAAAACCTATATGGAAAAAGAAGAAACTGATGAGTTTTATGACCCCTTTTTTATGTTCAGACAGAAATGCAAGCAAGCAAACATGCAAACAAGACATATTACTGGTGACTAGAGACTGGAATGCCAAAGTCAAAGAAAGGTGGACAACGAAAGAGCAGGTCAAGGTCAATATTGATACCTTAGAACTTTGGTGCTGGAGAAGACTGTGACATGGACCATAAGGAAAACAAACACGTAGGGAGTTGATTGAATCAAGTCTGTGCTTTTACTTGCACCACAAATGAACTGCCTGAGCTGTTTTATTTTTGCTATATTATGAAAACAATCAAGTCTTCCAGAAAAGGTTGTAATGTTCAGAAATTTGAAGGTAAAGGATGAAGTAAACAGTCAGTAACGAGGTGGATTCACTCAATCATCATAAGAATGAGCATGGCTTTGAGAAGCTTTAAGATATGGATATTTCTCATGGAACCCCTTTCATGCAGTTGCTAGAAGTCATAAACTCGGTGACATCTAATAATAGTAATAATATTTCTTTACAACAGTGATTCACCCAACACATTGTCTCTGACAAATCAACAAAACTGAGAAAGTTACTTTTTGAATTTTTGAAAATGAACTTTCTGTTACCGGAGATGAACCAAAAATAATTAATGACTTAAGTCTACTGAAATTGTCTGCAAAAATGAATGGCGGCCATAAGAATAAAGCTGTCCATCAAAAGAATATGCAACACAGAAACTTTTGTCAGCCCATCAATACTTGTATACTGTGTATTCATTATTTATACAGAATTTCATCCAGAATTCATGTGTGGGCATTTCCTTTGTTAACTTCTTTGTTCATCAGTCATCCAGTCTGTCACTTACAGCTTATCCTTCCTTCATTAATAACATCTTTGCTGAGTTTCAAAGAGGAACACAGGGCATTCCATTTTAGAAATAGTTTAGCTGCAGTGAATGTTTGATCTTAAAGGGGCCAGCGAACCAGGAACACAGGGATTAACTCAGTCGTAGTCATACGTCTTGGTGGTTCGATTAAAATATACCATTCCTGTATTTGGCTCTGTACAGACTTTGATGATATTCAAGGGTTTTTTTCCAACATTTTATAGCAGTATACAATTACATGTCCAGCAGAAATGATACTTAAATGGAGGGCATTAACATTTTACCTAAATAATCAAAAGCATGGTGTATTTTTTAAATGGGCTGGAAATATAGTAATTTCCTGCTTGAGAAACAAAGGCAGCTGCTGCCACTTTGGCTGGAGCCCTGTCCAGGCAGCAACACAAGGACGTGGCTCTATTTATTGGTGGAAGAACTGGATCCAGCTTCAGCTGCTTGAATGGTGCTGAAGTCCCATGAATCTAATGGGACTCACTGCCCCATCTGTGGGGGTTTCCTCACGGTCAGCATCCCAGTGAAAGCTACTTTTCTATCAGACAAAGCAGGTATTTCTTTCCTCAGCCCTTATTTTCTGAGAGATGGAAAGATCCATATAGAAAAATCTGCCTTAAAACCGCCTGTCCTGGACAGGGCCGCAGAGAGAACGAGACCTCGTCCGAGGCAGCATAGGGTAGCCTTTGGGTTGGATGCCAATGCTGCATGTCTTCCGTGTGTGTGGGAGATATGGGGAGAACGTGGACAATCCACACGCACAGATAAAAGGTGAAACTTTAACACACAACCCTCAAGGTTTGAGGTAACAGTGTTAGCCACTTCGCAAGCCCACAAACAAAAGAATATTTTTGTTTTCATTGTTATACATATTGTTGTTGCAAGATCTATTAATAAATATCTTCAGTCATTTGATTATTTTTTATCACGTGTTACAGTACGTGTAATTTTCAGTTGGTGCTTATAGTACAGTATGTGTTACTAGGTTATGCCTTTTTACACACAGACACATTTTTAGAAATAAAAGGAAATGGAAATGATGAATACTGTACCTTTTTTTACCTGTAAGGAACACACACCTGACAAAAGGCAATCTTTACATCCAGGATTGGTTCACTGCAGTAATATAAGAAATGTCGGCTCATAAATACCTGCAAGAGGAAATGACAAGAGACATTAAGCGAGCTGAATGTTTTTTTGTTTAATCTATAATCATTAATCATTAGCTGCATATGGAAATTCTTACTGGGAAAGACATAACATCCAAGTAAATCAGGAAATATTACTCGGGGATGTACCAGCAGATAAGTTTGTCACCTAAAGGACAAACTTGCATGCTAAACATTAGCATTGATATGATGATGAATCGATTTTAAGTATCCAGAGAGCTGAAAATTAAGTCAGAGTAAATAAAAAATGCAAGCAGTTGTAATAATAATGCTAAATTGTAGACATAGACAGAAATGAAACCCACAACCCAGGAATCAAACTTCATGGTGCTATTCACCACGCAAGCCATGTTGCCAATGTATCACTGCAGATAAATTATTCAGATATTTAACATTTGCAAGCAGCTACTGCATGTAATACACTAAAACAAGGATTATGTGCCCTCTTTTTATTACAATATTGTAATAATCAAATAAATGTTATTAAAACCTAGAAGAATGTGTTTAACTGCTCCAAAGGAAAATGAAAGGCTAAAGGTACTGCTAAAGTTAGTAAGTCTTGTGTATGAAAAATGAAAAAATGTCAATGCACAAACAATTCAAATGAAACCAATAATGTCCAAAAAAGCATATCATACATTTAAAGAGATTTTTGATGATGATGCTAAAAATGTCAAACATGCATCAGATATTCAGTGGACAGGAGATATTCAGGATCGTGCATTTGCCATTCTTCAAAACATTTTGAAATTCAACAAAACACAATAATTTTTTTTTATATTACAAACTGGTAAGAAGCATGCATGACTTTGAAAAAAAAAATAGACTAAAATGTGTTCATACATTGTTTGTAATTCAACAATGTATGAATTTGTAATGAATATTTTTACATTAAACTTTAAAAAAAACACAGGCATAAGATTGTTGCAAATCATAAATATATTTAAACATTTCACAATGGGAAAATGCTTTATGGACACATAATATAATGAATGATTAAAAATCAATTAAATATTTCTAAAATAAATAATAATAATAACTTATTACTGCCTACGTTACCGGAACATTTTATGTCTATCCCTAGCAACTACCACGAGGGGATTTTTTTTTTCTTAAAAAAGTCTTTCCACATAAGGACTGCCATGGTCTGCGGAATTTACTCTCATTTGGGAAATTCTGATAATGAGTCTTTTAACAAGGCACTCAATCAAGCCCCTAATGCTTCACTGCCAAGGAGTCGTCACACTAAATCTCAGCACTACTCGAGATTTATTCTACTAAACAAACAGTTCCATCCCATTCCATAAGAGATGTGCATATAAAATCTATATAGTGCCGTTACTTTCATAATTATAGACATAAAATGAAAAAAACTGAATACATTTCCACTAACTGCCACTGGCTACATCAAAGTGAAGTTCATCAATTAATTGCTACACATGACAAGATAAACCTACAGAAACAAAATCTGTGGCAATATAAATTACATATTCCAATAAACAGAATCAAAAATGAACCATAAACATAAATGCATATTACTTAATAATAATAATCGATTTACAGAGTGGAAATAACAAATAATAAAAAGAGAGTAAAAACAAAATAAAACTTCACACATACAAATCATCCAAAATGGCCATAGTGCAGCTTTGTTCAATAATATTACGTCCAGAGCAGCCAAGAAATTTCACTCTTTATAATCTTGCATTCTCATTAAATTGAACAGTCTGTTCATTTCATTTCAGTCACTAAAAGAGTGCATCTGTTGCGAATATTTGCAAATTCTTCAAGTTGTGTGGCTGCCACAATTTAGTCTTTTGCTAAATAATTAGATGGTTAGGAAGTTTTCGCATCCTATAGGAATGTGGTATAAGTACCTGAAGGAATCAGTTATTATATCAGGAAGGAGAAGCAGCCATTGAAAATAATCAGCTGCAATAGTATCATTATTTGTTATCAAGCCAATTGATAAGAACTCAGCAGAATTGACCTTGTTTAAGATCACCAACTAGATGCTCAGGTAAGAAGAGAATTGCTGATCTTAAGCATGAAATTTTGTCAGGTTGTAATTTAATAGTCCTGAAACCTCAGGCATTTTTTGACATTCTCTTTTTCTTTGTTTGTTTTCACTTCAGTAAATGATATATCTTATCCTGTGAATAATCATAATTTGAAGGCATTTCACTCAACCCCAAATAAATTCATTAATACAGACTGAAAAATAAGTATAATTCAGCATGATTGTGTGACAAATACAAACGATTTACAACACGCAAAGTGTACAAGAGCATGACTATTAGTTATGGTATTGCTGAAAGTTCTCAGCAACATATTTTGCTTCCATTTTATTGTCTAAATGAGACAGTATTATAAATCTGTTACCAAGTTCACCTAGACTTGTCTGAAACAGACATTTTGTAATGTAATGGCAACAGATAGTACAGATTGCAATTATCCTCAAAATGTGAAACTTATTAAGTGTGGCTATTATTTCATTCAACAGTCATATGCAAACAAATATACATATCAAGAAAAGAACATTTAAGCAATTAATCACACATACTTTTAAATAATATTAAAGTCAATTAAAATGTATTCAGAGGTAAAAACAACATGTCATAAGGCTTCTGCACATTTATTGGGTCAATAGACCTAACAGGAGTGAAAAAAGGAATTAAAATAAAGAATTTATTGTAAATACAAATCATTTTGATTTTTTAAAAAAGCAACATGGGTTATAAATGCTATGGAGATGTTGGGCATCTTATTCCTAGAGAATTTTATTTAAGTAAAATGTTAGGTGATGAATAATTTGCCCCGAATCGAGCCTGTCCTTCCAATGCAGGGGCATGGTTCGCCTGGAGCAGCAGTGTGTCGCAGAGCACGCGCTCAAGCTAAGGGAAGTAACACCATAGCAGGCGCCTGTGGGACGAGTGGCCGAGCGGCGACTGCAGCACCACAGACAGCAGCCACCTGCCGAAACTTCTGCACCACTGCTCTGGACAGCCGGTCGGCACACGGCCGTGGGGCTCCACTCCGGACGCAGCACGCCTGCCGATGACTGATTGCACCAGCTGCACGATTTTTCTAAAACTGCTCCCTAGACACGGATAGGGCAAAACCGGCTTCTACTGTCTGACTCACAGGCTGTGTTCATTGGTGATGTTCCGGATCTCATGTTATTCTCTCTCCCCCTTTTTTCAGGATAATTTTTCCCAAAACTGCATGCTTTCTCCTTCTTTCGTGGAATAAAATTTGCCTCCCTGGGGCCACGCCTCATGAAGCTACCTTCGCTTGTGTCTGTTTATGTTCACGCCCCACCACAGAAGTGGAGAGTCACCTAATGTCATATTTTTGGACTGTGGCGGATACCAGCACTGCAGGACGCAGGAAGAACAGACCTACTTCGGAGGAATCGCGCCCGCCGTCCTGGGGCGCTATTCGCCCAGCCACTGCACTACCAGAATTTAGTATTTTTGACATGACGATGATTTGAAAATTCATAATAAAAATAACATATATAATATACTGTATAGAAATAAACATCTAGCTAACAGATACTCCCTTAACGTACTCCACGGTAAACAGAACGGCAGCTGGGCGATCACTTCCCCTGCCTTCCACTCTGACTTCCATGCGAACATAACTGGTGCAACTATTCCTTGTTAGTTTAGCATTTGTCTGTATTTAAAGTGATTGCTTTATTTCTGTCTGTGGTGAATTTTCTGATTTTTTTTTCTGATTCTGACTGGATTCTTAAAAATCTGACAGCAGAAACAAATTTGGCAATATTTTGGTATTTATTTGCAAAGTTCTCATGCTGCTTAGAGAGAATGCAGGGCTTGGTCAAAGGCTTGGCTTATCACCTCGATCTGTATCCCTTCCAAGGTTCTTAAAGATAATTAAGTACTTTACTTTTATGTGGCAAGGGGAAAAATGAATTTTCCATCAAAATACAAGACAAGACCTTAATATTGGTTTTAATATTAGACTGACCGAGATACACACTAGTCTAATGCTATTTCATGTAATCTATACAGATACTAAATTAATACTACTCATTCATTTAACCAACTTTCCATCAATGCCTACTGATCTTACTAAAACAAGGGGCACAAGCTGGAGCTGGAGTATTACCCTCAGCGGGATTCTGGGCGGGATCTCAAAGAACATACACTAAGGACAATTTAAAGATGCCATCTGGCCAAACTGCATGTCTTTAGACTGGGGGAGTAAACCAGAGTACGCCCAGTAACCCACAAGACATGGCCAGAGAATAAACACTGCAAACATACTGTACAATGTGGACTTTTTCTCATAGTTAAAGTCTGAGATGTTTCAACAAACCATAGTCTGTCTGTTGGTATACTGTTTGCCCTATAATGAAATATGACACACCCACATACAAAACTGCACTTTAATATTTGTAAGCAAACTAAATTCAAACAACAGACCACTCCACAAAGCCATGCATCATCCATTTGGCCCTACATAGACAAAATGCAGTAGCTATGCTGACCCTAAATCTAAGAAAATGGGGCATCATAATTTTTTGACTGTCCACACATATGTATAGCAAACCGAGCAGCGATATTTTGTCACAAGATAAAGCAGAGCCTGAAACCCAATTTCAGTTAAAACTCAATTTCGAAATGTTCAAATGTGCAGTTGCGATGTTTTACCTTTGCATGGCAGTATTGACAGGAAAAAGACAGGTACTGAACTACACTTAAAAGTCTTTAGGCGGAATTCTAAACTAATCAAGCACTGTGTGTATTGTGTGCTACTAATTTGAATATAATTTGTCTTAACATTCGCACACCAGTAGTCTTAAACATACACCACATGCATTTGAAGACATGGGCCATACTTTTGCACAGTATAATCATTTCTAACATGCATAGATGATAGTCATTAAGTTTACACTGCAAATACACCTCAAAACTTTCAATAGAGCCCCAATTACATGACATTTGAGATAAAGAAAATAAATTCATGCAAATAATTCTGACATAAACTAATGCACATACTTCTCAATTAGAATTAAGCTTTTACTAGAAGTAACATCAGTGTTTTCACTCATATGCTGTATGTATACATAATACTCATCAATATACTGAAATTATATATACACATCATTGCTTACATATTACAAAATTTGAGACTCTAGTAATGAAACTTCTGCTGTTCATTTATTTACAACTAAATAAGCTAATTGAACTTTTTTTCTTATTTTTCAGCCAGGTAAAAACCTTAAGTATTTAATGAACTGTTTACATAGAATGATTGAAAGTAACTGCAGGATTAAGTAGCTGTGATTATGACATAATTGCTTTTATTAAATTTTAGGATTCATGGCAGTTTTTACATTCTAACTGATATTTATGTTAACAAAAAACATTATATTAAAATCAGTAGTGAAGCTAAGTTGGAGTAACCAGCCCTCTGATACGTTTCTGAATGCAACACTGAACATGGCCTTCTGTATTATGAGAGCAATGTTTTAAGAACTAAAAATTGGGAGAAATTAATACTACACCTTTTCAAATAAGCCTGGACTGCAATCTGTAATCTGTGATTTTAACTCTATAAAAGTGTAACATACACATTGCGGTGAATATGAAGTTATGGTGTCAGTAGAGTCTCGGTCTGACACTCAGCCAAGCACTTTCACTACGCCCAGCTCAGCTTTCCCATTCTTTCATTCACTGAAATATCAAGATCACCAGTTTCTAATTAATCCACAGATACATACGCCCTCTTATTCTCTTAGAACATGAGCAGAGACAGAGAAAACAGTGATACTTTGTTAAGAGTCCAGGGCAGCATGCAGGAGGGATTCTATCTCCACCGGGCCGAAAGTTCACGCATTTCTTAATGGAAAACAGAAGTAGTTTACTCCACCAGTCAATATCACCAACAGGACCTCCACTCTCTCTACAGCATTAATTGACTCAGGGATTTCAGAGATGTTCATATTGCTAAACAGTGAGGTTGTCCCCCTCAAATGATCAATTCCCCCTTGAAGGTCATCACCCCAGATGAGCATCCCCCAGGGATTGGTAAGATTATCCATTGAACAAATCCATAAAAATTTCTGGTAGCGGCTATTCACCCAGGAACAGTCTGGTTGCTCGAACTCTTGTCACCCATAATGTCAGCATTATGTCAGCAAAAACACTGGACATGGCGCCCCTCTGTTTATGCCTGGAAAGCCCTGACACAACACCAGTGGATAATGTACCACCTGAATATCAAGAGCTCCAGGGCATATTGAGTAAAACAAAGGCAGCTTCGCTACCTCCACACCAACACTGGGACTCCATTGAAAGGCTCCCTTCTCATTTCCTCAAAGCTGAATTTATCTATTGTCTCATCCGGAATCTCACTCTCTTGAATAGCATATTGATGAAGCCCACAGACCCACGATAATCTGCCCCTCTACCTCTGCTTCTGCATTTTTCTTTGCAGAAAAGAAGGATGGCGTCCTTTGTCTGTGCATCAATGATCAAAATCTCAGTTACATCATGGTAACATAATATTACCCACCGTCCCGATCCAAGCAGCACTTGAACAGGTCCATGTTGCTACCATAATTCCCCAAAATGAATTTCAAGAGTGCATATATAAATTATCACCATTAGGGGGCACTACAAATATTTGGTAATGCATTCAATAACAACTGCTTTGTGTTACAGTCATTTATGAATAGAATATTCTGTGGCCCAGATGACCCATTTGAAATAGCAATAAACAAATATCTTGATTTACTCCACAAACTTGTCTTAACATCGAGACCAAGTCAAACAGGTTCTCCAGTTTTGTGACAATGATGCGTGCATAGAGGCTGAAAAGTGTGAGTTCCATGTGAAGACAATGCCGTTCCTTCATTATGTTCTACGCCCGGAGGCAGTAGAGACGAAGGATAGTAAGGTGCATATGGTTTTTTGATAAGCCCACGTCAATGACAGTCAAGGAGATGTAGAGCCTTCTGTTGGAGGTTCAAATGAAACTTCAGTAATGGCAGGACACTTCACACTGCTAATTAGGACGTACCCTAGGACAGTGCTTCCCAACCTGGTCCTCAGGGACCCACAGATTGTTCCCATTTTTGTTTCTTCCCAGGTCCCTGCCAGACAGTCCACATTTTTGCTCCTTCCCGTGGACTGTGTGTTGAGAAACACTGCCCTAGAACACTGATCGGGACACACACAAAGCACAGAGTCCGCTGAGAGACATGTTCACTTCAACCCAATCAAAAGCTTCTCTTAGGAGCAGATGTGAGCATTCCTGAAGTAGGAGTGGGTGCTGTACTGTCTAAACAGCAGGGTGATCCTCCTAAGCTACATACACGTCCACATTACTCACCAACTTGCATTCACAGAGACCGCTTGCTATAAAATGGCATTAGAAGACTAAAGGCGCCGGCTGGATAGAGCTGCCCATCTTAGTGTTCACCACATCCTGAATATATATCCGGACGCTGACACACTTAACCCCTTGATCATCCTTATTTCACCCGTTTCCAGTTGATCTAGAGACCAAGATCCACAACTGTAAAAGTGCACTCTCCGTCACAATACATGAACCCCATCTTAGTTCTTCTGAACCAAGATTTTGACCTCTGCTTGTGCTGCTACACCAATTAGGCAAGCGTGAACATAAGAACTCCCTGACGCACTACAGAAAGACACAAATCCCCCAGATATGCCACGTAACAAATCATTTGTATCCGCCCCAATCCATTTTCAGATTATGCAATAGGTCCACACCTCCCTCACCTCTGGCTACCCTGGGATAATAACACATTTTACAGAACTGGTCTAGAAATTTTCTTGATCATCTCTTGTCAATGATATAAGAGAATACATTCTCTCCTGTCCTATCTGTGGCCAGTCCAAGGCCCCATACCAACCAGCGTGCTAAAACCATTTCATGTACCCTCCCAGCCCTTTTCCCACATAACAGTGGACCTTATCGTGGATCTAGCATCCTCTAAACTGTGAAGATTGATTCCCTTTGTAGGTCTCCCCACAGCTCTGGAAATGGCAGAAGCTCTCTTTAAACAGGTTTACGGATATATATATAATTTTGTTTGGCTCACCGCAAGACATCGTCTTAGATCAGGGTCAATAATTTACTTCTAGAAAGGCTTTCTGTGAGTGTTTGAGAGCGAGGCTGAGCTAAAGTCTGGTTAACAGCCTCAAATCAACAGGCAAAGAGAGTGAGTGAATCTGAAGATCGGGTGTTACCTATAACAGCACTGTTCAGGAAATCTGGCTAATTGTAATAGGTATTTGCCTTGGGCAGGACAGGCTTCAAATTCACTAGTACACACCTCTTTGTAACTAACCTCAATCCATGTGTTTTAGATTACACCCACTCTGGGGGTGGAGCTAACAAACACCCTAACGGTGAACGACTGGTTCAGGTGGAGCAACTCAGTCTGAGAAATGGCCCACATCCAACTACAGGGAGCTGTTCCCAATCAAAAAAAAGTTGCTGGCTACAGATGTCAACTAACAGCTCCATTCAATAAGGTCACCATGGCTGCCTGTTCACCAGGGACATCAGACTTTGTCTCCCATCATCTGAGCCCAGGGATCACCACCCCCATCCAGATCCCTCAACTCAGTAATCTACCAGCTGAAGCTGCCTCTTCAATATTAAATCTCCCCAACATTTCATGTCTCCATGCTGAAGCTTCCCCCCTATTGTCACACTGTCCTCCTAAGGTACTCGCTGAGTCTCCTCTGCAACCAAACTTTAGTGGGAGACTCAATCACTCAGTTCTATCTTTGCAAGACTCTAGGTGAAGGAGAGATCGACAGCAGTACTTTATGGATGGAGGGGTATGGCCCAGAGGAGCGATCTCAGGTTAATGCAAGAGAGGTCCTGGACCCTTCCCTCATAAAGGAATTTCACTGTGTGCATCCAAATCACCATGGTGTCTATGGTCAGCCCCAGGGAGAAGGGTGTGGAGGTGAAGTGTTAACTGCGGAGGTGGAAGACATAGACAGCCCCTGGGTCAAGAACGTCAGACTTATAGACAATTCGTACCTACGAACAGCCTATTATCAAAGAACAGTGTTAAATACAATGTTTCGTAATATAATGAACAGGCTACCTAGTGACGCTCATGAAAACATTGTGGCATTTTTTGGGTGATACAGTACCATATACAGTTGCTTTTATTATGATTGTGTTGTTATTATTATTATTATTATTATTATTATAGGTAGACTCCAAATCTGACTTTCACTATGCCAGATGTCTTCCCTCACCTGTTTCTAACCGGCCAGCACATATATAGACCTCCACTCTCTGCCTCCCTCTGAAATCCTGCGAGGTCTTGCATGATTGCATGACCATTAATGGGTCTTGTCAGCTTCACTTGACTGCCTGTCCACCAATCTGTTACCATTTACCGACCGATTTAGATTTTTGATTCCATGCATAACCTGCTCTGCCTGCCGGTTTCCTGACCGCCGTCTGTTCATTAACTCTGCTTTCGTATTACTGCTTATATTGTTTGCCTCCCCGGATTGATCTGTTTTCTGAATTTTCACTATAATTGTGGATTGTATTACAAAAGATGGGTCAATATGCATATAATTTTGGATCCTGTCTTCTTATTACAGAATATAATTTTTTTTTTAATTATACATTTTCACCCATATAACACACTACATTCATACTAAATTAATGTTTATACAATTTAATTCCATTTGAATGACAGTTCACAAAAACTACAATTTGGGGTTATTTAGTTATTGAAATTTTATAATTTAGTTCACTTACAGCCTACAATTAATGTCAGTGTTTGTATTTATATAAAAAGCTACAAAACATGCAGTATATTGTTTGAAAGCCACCTATTAAAATCCCTTTATTAGCTTTATATATATTATAGGTGGTACAGAGGTTGGCACTGTTGCCTCAGACCCCTGTGTCCAGGGTTTGAGTTTCTGTCATGGCTCCACGTGTGTGGAGCATGTATGTACTGTATGTATGCGTGGATGTTCTCCCCATAGCATTGTGGGGTTTCTTCTGGCTGCTCTGATTCCCCCCAATCCAAAAAATGCTGAGGCTAACTAGAGTTACCAAACTGCCCATAGGTGTGCCTGTGTGAGTGTGCCCTGTGATGGGTTGGCGTCTCATCCTGGGTTGTTCCCTGTCTTGCGCCCATAGGCTCCGGACCCCCTGTGACCCTGAATAGGACAGGCAGTTGCAGAAGATTTTTTGCCATGGCATATTAGTAATTTAGTACAGCACTGTGATTCAGGAGTAGTCATATGTTTGTTTGCCTCCTCTGCATTAAACAAAACGCAAAACTAAAAAAAAAAATTAAACAATATTTAAATGATGAGTATTCATTAATTCTTAATTCCACCTGTATTATGGTCGCCAAGAAAGAAAAAAAAACAACAAAAACTAAACACCAAATATAACACGTAGCAGTGGTCGTGAAACATAATGTACTCAACAGAGCTTGCTAACAAATGCACGAATTAACAACCATCAGATGATGACTGCACCTTTGCAACGTTAGAAAAAGTAATTATTTTATTGTACCGTATTACCCTTTTAACGTTAGTTACAATTATTTACACGAGGACCATATAAAGCCTGTTATCAGTTACGAAACATATGAAGTGCTTAATTCAAGTGTTTAGTACTGTAAAGCTAAACTGTAAAAAAAAAAAAAAAAAAAAGCCGTATTACGCTTCACTATACGATCGGCAAGGCATTTTCGAAAATCTAAAATAAAATATTTCTACATCTGGATAATTTAATATTATGCAACCATGATACTATAAAATATTAATGTGTAAAATGTAACTAGATAATCCAAGCACGCAAAACATCAGGGAATCTATAAAAGAGGAGAGAATGGGAAAACTGAGCAATCCTTGCATTAGATGTCTCGAGTTAAGCATGCATGAAAGGCAAATAATACATTAGCCAGTGTACATTACTGTGTGATGGACAAATGTTATTAGGTAAAGAACTGCGTGACGAAACCCAGTCACAGCCGGAATCACCATTATCTTCTACATAATTCGAGTACGTATTCTTTAAAATAATTTCATAAAAAATTATACCTAACGATTGTATTATTCACAAATGCCCACGTTTGATTGTTAATATAAACATAACTAGACTTAAGATAAATAAATGCTATCATACAAAATTACTCGATTTGCAATATCGAATGGTATACTTATATAAACAAGAAGGAACACAAAAAGCAAAATAATACCAGTCAGTATTTATATTTAAGCAGCCATTATTTTTTTGGCGTTCTGATGTTAACATAATGAATTATATTTGTGAAACAAATGTAACAAAATGCTTAATTACGCCTGGGTTGTACGTGAAATATCGGTGCATGTACATAAAAACATGGACTCGACATAACAAAAACAACGGCGATGGATGCTTAGCATGCAAACCTTCACCTAAGTATAAAAAACGAGCTAACTGGCCAAATTTATTCTTCCTATCCGAAACGCTGGTCCAACCTCTTTCTCGTGAGAATTTCACTGCACACAATGGGGGGAAAATCTCTTTCCCTGCAACTGCCTACTTGCTACAGCTGCATCGCCATCATTCGACTTCATTAACCTTCGCAGCGATCAATATTCATCACCCCACCCTTTACCAGGTTTCCCGCATCAACATCACCCACGGACCTACCATTCCGTGCCAGTTGACGACAGTCCTAAGCCTTGTGACAGTCCGCTTCAAAACATCCCGGCGAGTTACAAGACCCCCGTATACAGCAAAGACGGTGCCTTTTTAGATAAGATGGGAAAAAGCACCAACAAGCGAATACCGATGTTAAACAAATGGGGTTTAAAAACCGGAGACTGCGATGCTGAATCACCCTCCGCTTAGCGCCTCGCAACCATTGTGCTGCAAGATGCTGGCTGTACCATTGTGGAAGCTACCAGGAGAGGTAGAAAAGAGGGGTATAGGGAAGCGGGTTGCTGTAGAAACCGAAAGGAGCACACGTGACGTCATATCCCAAAGCAGCCACTGGGAGGGAGGAGGAAGCTGGTCTGCACTCGCACCGTCTCCATCCAGTATTCCCGGCTTCATGTGCGGCTATCCGATCTTTAAGAGGCGGACCTGCATCGCTCTGTTATTTAAAAGCATCACGCCTGACCGAATTCTTATAGGAGAAGATTAATGCGTAATACGTCTACGTGATATGTGTGGCAAAATAAAGTCGCTGCTCATTTTTCAACGACAGACTGAAATAAAATGAATGAAATAAAACACTTATGATATGAGTTTTTTCTGTTTGTCATTTTTTGTTTAACTGTCATTTACGTTTGGAGAAATGATATCTTTAGGTTGCTGGTGGAAACCAGAATAGGCAGCCTGGAGAAAACCCATGTGACACCTGGAGGACATGCAGTTCCAACACAGACAGAGAGGTAGTGGGAATCGAAAGCTCAGACCATGTGGACAGATTTGATTAAAATAGGATACCTGTAGTATTTTCCATAGACATGCGTGAATTGCACATAACTTAAAGACTGTGACGGTATAATCTATACACACTAACATCATATAAAAGTGGACAGAAGTAGAGTATATTTTTCAAATGTACATCCACCCCCAAAACCACTATCCACAAGAATTCCTTCTTCTTGTGGAGACAGGGCATTCTTTGCCAATGTATTTTCCTTACATAAAATACCTAATAAATGCGCATGCAGCTTGTCTCCTAGCAAGAAAATAAACATCTTATGGGTGCATCCATCACAACTGCTGATCCAGAGGTTATCTAGAGAACAGTATGGCCAGTGGTGGCTTAATGGTTAGGGAGGTGCACTTGTAATTGAAAGATTGCAGGTTTGAATCCCCAACCAACAAGTCACCACTGAGATACCCTGAGTAAAGTGCTGCTCCCCGGGTGCTGAATTTGCCGTGCTATGTCACATATGTGTTAAGAGCAGAAGAAACATTTCCTTGTGGTGTGTCAACAATGACCACTAATCCTTAAAAAAATCAGTATGTACCACGGGTTCCCAAACCTTTTAGGAACCCCGGTTATACACCACTGTGAAACACACAGGTTCAAACCACATGGGTATTAAGACAAAGCTGTCAGTCTGAACCACAGGTTATTTGATTATTGACTGTAAGATAAACATAGTGAAAAGCATTCAAAGTCGATTTGAATCCACAGCCTCGGAGAAAGAGGTGACAATTGGCACAAGCATACTGTTGCAGATATAATAACAAACAATAATAATCTATTTTACCAAAATACCAGAAAGTATTTATTGTGGATGTCCACCCAGAGACCTGAGAGGATAACTGCTCTTCATATGAAGGTGTTTAACGTGGATGTCCACTCTGAAAATTCAGAGGACACCCGCTCTTCATATGACGCTATACGAATACTGAACATAGATACAAACTACATTTCCCAGCCTAAACAAGCTCAGTAGAAGTGACAGTAGGATGTGTCATTTTCATTTAGTCCAATTATATTGGGTGTATCTATGTATGTGTGTATGTGTTCTTTAAGCGCCCTACAAAGATCTATGAATGCAATCAAAAAAGTAATAATGCCAATAGTCTCATATTTTGTTAAGGTTAGGGCAGGGTAGGGGTTAAGGTCATTCTGATAAGATTAGAGTTTTCCTCATAGAAATGAATGGACGGTCCCCACAAAGATATAATTACTAACCTGTGTGTGTATGTTTGAATCTGCTGTCAATAGTGGTCCATCTTCCAACAGATTAAGTAGTACAGACTTACACTGAGTCTCTAGTATAAAAGCAAGTGCTACTGCCCCTGCTTAAGCATTGATTTCCTCCAGTTTTCCAACTCCACCTAAATACATGCTGCTTGGTGCATTGCTGTTTCTAAATTGCCCATAGTGTGTGAGAATGTGCCCTTGATCTCTGCTGGCATTCTGCCCAGCCTGGGCATTGTGTTTGCTTGCATGGGCCAATGACCCTGCCCTTTTACGAGCGGGTAGGAAAATGGATGGATAATATCATATTATATACCATAATCAAGTAAACAAGTGAAGGTGTCAGTATTTGAAAAAAAAAAAACACGTTAGAAATGCATGACAGGAACAGTTCTGAAAGTGGTTATGTGCCATGGACAATACGGAGAGGAAATTAGGACAGGTCTGAACATTACCTATAAATATTAATGCCATCATCCAAGTATGTTTTGTTCTTTTACTCCAATTGGAAAAGAAAAAAAGAAAAAAAAATGCATTTCTATTTTTTTAAAAACGTTTATGCTTTAGTTTTACCATGAAGTGAAATTTGAGCCTTTTTACAGAATCAAAGGGAATCCTTCGATGCATGCTTTGATTTGTGCATGTACAGTCCTTAACTGGGATGAAAGGGTCTACGGAGGTTAAGACAAAGCCTGGGATCAAGGGGATTTGTCCTGGCAGTCTGTGTCTGGAGGTTAGACTTAAGGGAGAGCAGTGACAGAAAAAGAGACCCAGGAGATGTCGCATGTAGGAAGATTATGAAAGGACCCAAAAGAGTTTCTTTGATTACAGAATTACATAAAGCAGTACATCAGGCCTGAGATGCAAGTAAACAGCATCCCCAGCTCACTTGACAAGGTGCACCACAAAAATGCAATACCATATTGCATCCTGTAAATAAAATGTATTATTTATTCATTAAAATTGTGAATTAAATTTGATTTGTATAAAGAAGGTCCTCCCGGCAGTGGATTACCCCCCCCCCCGCACCACACACACACACAAACACACACACACACACACACACACACCAAAACAAATTATTTGTGGCCGGAATTTGGCAACACCA
>JAABNY020000119.1:18834596-18851844 GCA_015164015.2 Brevimyrus niger
CACACACACACACACACACACACACACACACACACACACACACACACACACACACACACACACACACACAAACACACCCACACACGCACACACACACACATACACACACAAGCGTTGTTTTCTTATCTTTGTGGGGACACTTTTTTCATCTCTATGGGCATAACCTTAATCCCAACAATGACAACCTTAGCCCCTATCCAGCCCTAACGTTATCAAAACCAGCCATAAGTTATCAAACAAAATACCAGTGTTTTGGCATTTTTTGTTTTTTAAAATAACAGATTTTGATCACATTGTGGGGACATTTGTTCCTCACAATGTAATATATACATGACCCCCCCCCACACACACACACAATGCAACTACTGTGTTGCTGCACAAAGACAGCCATGCATTACTCACGCTGATTAAATATAATCCACAAACACAGCGTCAGGAAATAGGATCAAACGTGAATCTTGCCTGGCAATTACCAGCTATGAGTTTGGGCAGGAGCTTCCATGACCTTTGAACTTTTATAATGAGGAATCGTTGTGTGACATGACATAACAACTAGTTTCAGATCAACGCCCACAAATAAATCATTCCAGCGTAACTGCAATGCCATATCTACACATTTTAACCGAATGTACAGACTGCAACTCTAACTCCATTGAGCACTGATTAATTGCAACGTAAAACTTTACGTTTAAGGCTGTTGCAGCAGAATCGGCGTCTCCAAATTAAGCGATTGAGTTTTGAAGTCTGCGGAACTGGTGGCTTTGTTCATTATGTGACTTTTTAAAGAATGGAGTTTGAACTGAAACTAGGTCAAAGGGTATCTAGTTCATCTATAGTTTACATACTTAGAAAGTTTACCATGAAAAAGACACGGTGTGGCTGTAACAGGAATAGTCAGATTAGGGTTAACAGTGGCCCAAGGGCTTTGCTCTATAACCTCAACATTCTTAACATTAATTGGCCCATTAAAATGTACAGACTAGTAAAAATTTACACCTTGCTTTGGATAAACATTACAGGTGCTTTGACCGTAACTTCAATGTTTTTAACTAGAAACTGACCCTAAATGGATATAGGACCACGACAAGAACCCCTTACAGATCAGAAATTTTACATATTTATCTACTGAAAGCTGATGTATGGCAGCCTAATGAAAAACGTCTCTGAAGGAACAGGCACAGTTAAGATCAGACCTTGCTTTGGGAAGCAGGAATCTTATGCAGGCCCAAATACTAGAGAAACCCTGCTTGCACAAGCAGCCAAAATTGGCAAAATAGACCTCATCACAGCTATTTTCTAACTTGCTGCTCTCTTGCATGAAGTGTGTCTATTCACAGGTCTGTCTGGCACCCTCAGGGAACTCCAGGTTTTAAAGCCAGTTAGGCATAGCCCCAGCTTTTACTGGAATTACAACACTGCTCACTGTAAAACCGACCAGACAGTACCCTAGCTTTTATCGATATTACATGACTACTCACTCTAAAGCCAGGTAGACAGTGCCCCAGTTTTTACTGGAGTTACATCACTGCTCGCAGTAAAGCCTGATAGACAGTGCTCCAGTTTTTACTGGAGTTGCGTCACTTCTCACTGTAAAATCCAACAGATAGTGCCCAAAGTTTAGACTGGAATTATATCCTTAGACAGTGTCCTGCCCACTGCACCCAGTTAAATTAGGACTCAACACAACCTAACACATTACTTCCATAATTGGGCGACAAGAGGTCAATAAACAAAAGTATGTCCAGACAAAAACAATGAAGTTAATGGCACAGATAAAATAATAACATGAAAAAGACATATTCTGTCCATCCATCCATCCATCCATCCATCAATTTTCTATACCTGCTTGTGGAAGGCTTTCAATATTTATTTAAAAAATGTTACAAAAAGTTAAACACAATGTAATACTACAGCTGAAATACAAACCTGGAATTCAATTTTAAATATAAAAGTAAAAAAGAACATAGAAATGAAGTAATATGTAAAAATATGGGAATTAATTATAACTGTATATTGACAACATTATCCATTTTCTAATAAATTTACTTCTTTTTTTTCATGGTCCCCAAAAAGATGCTTCACACAAACATAAACAGGTAATTCTCACTATCGGCGGTATTCCAGCTTGTTGACTTTGTGTTCCTTCATGTCTGCATTTATCTCATTTCCTGTCCGTCCCTCTAACTGTCCCCCTACCTATACTTCCCCTTGTCCAAGTGTCTGTCCCACTGCCTTTACTTCTCGTTGTCCCAGTGTCTGTCCTTAGTACTGACCTCTGCTCTGTCCCCATCACTGTGCTGCTGAATTTGTGGCCTGTTATCTGTCACTCTGACCGTCCCTCACACTGTCCCGCTGCCTGTCCCTCTGAGAGTTCCCCTGACTGTCCTGGGAGCTTCCCGGGGCTGGCTGAGCCTCAGTCGCCTCTCCCGAGGGCTATCCTGAGGAGGACAGTCGGGTATCATCCCTGCACTTCTATCGGCGCTCAGCTGGATCGCAGGCCGCTGCGACGCCACCCGCTGTAACCCCGCCCGGGTCACATTACGACAGAAGTCGATCTGTACGGTCCTCAGGGCGGAGCCATAGGTGACGATGCCGTGCAGCAGAGTGTCGGTGATGCGCACGCAGTTCTCCAGGCGCAGACAGCGCAGAGCTGCGCAGCTCCGCAGGACGCCGACCACATCGCCGTCTGTGATGTGGCCACAACCTGCCAGCGTCAGAGAGATCAGGTTCGGACACCTGGAAGCACATAACAGGGCGTCAGTAGTTATACCAAGCGGGTCGCATTTAAAAAGAACGCCAAGGTCAAGTGCAAAACTGCGTAATCGGTATTTAAGAAAAAAAATCATCATTTGTAGCATTATTTAAACACTGGGAAAGGTTTTAACTCCCCCTGGAAAAACGTCCGCAAATGTATAATACGAGCCAGTGCTGCTAAATGGGTGTGTCTGTTTCAGGTGCATGCACATACTGTGGGATCACACAGTGGCAATGCTTCCCCCTAGTGGTGGGAAATAGGACTGTCTAAACAGAATGCTACCTTCCTGCTCTGGTTTAGATAAAGAATTTCACCACTGATGGAAAAACATGGGGGGGGGGCAGGGGTATTACTGCCAGTTTTACCATGGAGGGGACCAAGAAAGTAACCATTCGGAGATGTTGCAAACTACTCTAGAACTCATGATGCATGATATCCTCGCTCATTTCATTCAATGCCTTCATTCATTCAATACAGGCCCTTTCCAGGGGACTCAGTCGTGAAGCAGCGCCAAGCCAATGGCTGCACAGACGGATACACAGACTCACAGGTCTGGAGGGATCCTGCTGACGGGATCAAAGCACCTTTCTCTGCGGATATCGGGTGGGGCTGGCTTCGCGCGAGCAGCTGACATGAGCCTGTGAACGTTTGTGGGTGAATTTACACTCCTGAACAAAACAGGATTAACAGGCTCAAAGTAATTGTACAGGGATGGTCTAAAATGCCCCTCCTTAACCTTTGGTGCAAGGTTCATTTACGTTTATATGTGTATAAAAAGCAATGGGAGGCAGTAAAATATTATATGATAGATAAGAAGTCATGCTTTTCGCAGCGTTTGCCAGTGCAACAGGAAGATTTATGAAACTTAGCTTTATCTTGGTACATCAGTATGAGTAAATCTTTCAAATTAGGTATCTATGTCTCTGTTAGGACCATCCATTTATATCTACGGAAAAATCCTAATCCCAAGTATGATGACCTTAACCCCTACCCAGCCCTTACTTTAACCATAAGTACCCAAACAAAATACAAGACTTTTGGCTATTTTTGGCGTTTCATTGCATTCACAGAATTTAAAAATTGTCCCCACAGGGTCAAAATAGCAGGTTTTTATTACATTGTGGGGACATTTGCAACACAAAACTGAATCACATTGTTTGTTGCTTGAACTGGACATGTGTTAAATATGGAAGAGTAGAAATTTGCTCTTGGCTCCATCTGCCTGTGAAAAATAAAATATTTCCACTATGTTATTTCTTTCCAGCACCTGGGCAATAAGCAGGAAGAGAACTGTTGTGTCCCAAAAAGAAGAGGAATGTCACCACATCAATGGCATTAGTTGCCCAGCCAAAGACAGTGAGTTTCTATGGAAGGACACTGGGAATGGCTGTCCCCAGTGAACAGTTACGTCCCTATAACACTGAAGTACGCAATATAGCTTCAACAAAAACTGTGAATGTGCAGGCATGAAAATATAATATATGAAGCAGACAATACGAAGTAACAATACCTGCAAGTGATCAAACAGAAAGTTGAAAACAATGAATGAAGGAGGACCAAACTGCATGTTCAAACTGGAAGTTCACACAGGAGGGTGAAGGTTAGAGAGGTCTGTGCACTCACGTTCTGCATACGCGAGCCAGGAATGCACTGACCAGCCCCTCATGTCTGCTGCAGATGTCTTTCTGAAAAGGGGTCTTCATCCAGTCTTCGATGTTGCAGACCTTGACCCTGCTGGAGAACCAGCATATGGACAGGTAGTGCAGCGAGATCCCCAACAAAAAGTTACACTTGTTCAGCTCCCCCGGCGAGTGGAAACGCAGCAAGGGCCACAGCCCCGGTTCCAGAAAGACGTCTCTGAGGTGGAGACACGTCAGAGACAGGCTCAGGCGACTATCCTTGTCCAGGAAGGAGAAGAGGTGGAGCAAGCATTCACGGTTAAGCTGTGTGATGTGCATGCTGAGCAGGTAGCGGTCGTACTGACTGGAGGATGGCCTGGGCAGACCGTGCAGCAGCGTGTCAGCGGTCGGTGTTGAGTGGTTTGGCTGTGTTATCCCGGCAGAGGAGCACCGAGAAGCCCTCTGCACATATAAGGCCGGGAGAAGGATGACTATTCCTGGAGGACAACTGGCAGCCAAGTCAAAAATGGAAATGTGTGAGACACAGGCCCCCGCAATCTGTCTCAGCTGCCCCACCGGAGGAGCCTGTTAGGATGGGGGGGGGGGGGGGGGGGGGGGGAGGTACCTGTGCACCTGCTTCTTTTACATGGACCATTGGAAGTGTTTCCCCATCTGAATAATTTTGAGATTTGTGATTCTATGAAGGGAGACCCCTAATCCACCCCAGCGGAAACGTCTCTGCTCCACACTGTGTGTGTGTGTGTGTGTGTGCGTGTGTGTGTGTGTATAAGCATAGAACAACAATCTTTTGAGCAAAAAAACGGTATGATGTGGGTGACATAGATTTGTTCACAGTCAAAGAACAGTGACGCAAGTGTACAGAGACCCAGAAATGTTAATTTTGAATTACAGCTGGATTACTTGTTTACTAGAGTGACAAATCAAATACCGCAAAAAAGACCCACATAATACGATGCGGCAGCTATAGTAAATATAGGTAGAATGTATTTCAGCAAATGTGTCAATAAGATAATCTGGCAAAGATACGTCTTATCATGATCTGTGGTTGTTCTGTATCATTAAAACTAACATGCCACGACTGTGAAAACTGCTATTTCCAAGGAACATTTCTTACTCTAGAAACTGAGAGAGAAGGCCACTCGTATAATAAACGCACGGAAACACATGCCGACAAAAATCAGTTTGCGAAGTGACTATAAAATTCATCTAGCACAGCAACACATGTCCATAGAAAACTATAATAAGTTCTTGCGGTATTTTCCTCCCGGCCGGGGGTTTCTATAGAAACGCCCGTGTTGGTTGCTTATGTGACGGTTCCTGCTTTGCCACATCGGGCCAATGAGCTGCAGGAGCCGGGTGTCTGGTTACTCCTAGCCAGCTCCCGCTAGCGTAGCCAAGGAGGAGCGGAGCCGAGCCGAGCGGAGTGAGTAAAGCCTCTCGGCAGTAATGGTTACTGTACTGCGCCGAGAATTACGGGCAAACGGACGACGTTTAAAGGTGTAGAGCTGCCCGATGCTTAAGGATGTTATAAGGCGGATACATTAAGGTAAAGCAGCCCCGCGTTTCTGTTCGGGAAGCCCGCGCAGATACCCTTGTTATCGAGGAGATACTTTGTTTTAAACCTGTTGCCTGTTACACAACCCCGCTCCTTGCATTTCATAGATGTTTCACTGGGACAGTGATGCTGAAAAGGGGCTGGTTTCGGTCGCGTTTGCTTTAAGTTGGCTCCCTAACCCGCTTTAGGTGGTCTTTTAAATGTCGGTTAAGTTCAGGTAAGTTTGGTTTCTTCTTACATATCGCGGTAATGTCGATAGGAGTTGGGTAATCCTGCCTTTATCTGAAGTTTAGCGAACTAGCTAGCCCCCTTTCTCTTTATAGTCGACGGAAACGGGATAATTGCTGTTTACTGGGAGCAAGTAAATATTGCGCTGCTTTGCTTGTAATGTTTGGAGAAAGAGCAACTATTTTGTCTGTTTAGAAGCGACTGGATATGTTAAGCGGTTTAATGCTGGAATATTTGGCTATAATGACTTAATGCAAGACGGCAAAAAAACTCCGGAGTTGCCAAATGGTTACTGAAGTCAAACGAGTGTTGCAACCATTTAGTAAGCAGGAATCTCAAGTTAGGGGAGTAAAATATGCAGCCGAACGAGATTCCGCACTAAAATGTGTCCAAAGAAATTCGCCTTCGATTTTTATATACGTCAGTCATAGTAATAATTTCAGGCTGTTACATAGGGGGTTTATTCACGACGCAACAGATTTTTAAATATTACCAGAGTGTATGCGCTGGTGGTTACAGTTTAAAACGAATCCAATCGCCAGCGCGGTTCTAGTGGTGACGTTTCCTTTGCAAATGAAATCTGCAACTTTAATTGAATTACCGAGGTAATTAAAGAGGGTCTGGCAGAGTGCTTAAACCAGCGACATTGCTGACTTTGCTGAAAAGGGCTTTTTTTCCATCTGACAAAAAGCACCACGTGACATTTTAAGCTGGGCTAGTTAGAGAATTTGGCATTTGAATTGGCTGAGGTGGAGGGGGGTGCATGGAGTCCCAGGACGGGGCTAGGGAGATGGTTTCCTAACTCATACCGCACGATCACATTATCATTTAATGTAAATATCTTTAGTTTTCATTTTCTATGCACGTAACACAGACCATGTTTTTCTTAAAATCACAGGTGCCATTCGATTTCTGACGTAACCAGAGAAACGGATAGTAAGCAAAGTCAGTGCGAAACTATATTTCCCCGGGGTTTCGAAATACAAACTACTCGTAATTGCGTCATTTGTATAAACAGGTAAAGTGGAAAACAATCAGTGAGGAAGCCTATGCAAAAATTGTGAATGTTAGGGTTTTGACGAGGAGAGGAAAATGACAGTAAAAAGACAAGAGTTTTAGACATGAAATTTTCTAGTTAGACTAATTAGGTGCGAACCTTGCACTGAGCAACACCGAATTATGCGTCTTTGGTCATATTTTAATGTCAGTTTTCACGATACTGCACGTTTACCCTCAAATCAGATTTATTGATACAAATATGTGACTCGTAGAATTTCTACATTCTTTATAAACGGACAGAATATACTTAACACGGGCATAATTTTGTATAAACAATTTTATTATTACTGATAGTAAAAAAGCTATTTATGTGGTCCTATCATGGTTGGGCTGAATTAGATTTTGTAAACTGATGCTGGGGTCATTTACATTACAATCCTTATTTCTGCCTAAAGAACTCCGGCAGAAAACGTGATGAAGCTGTGTACGTTAATATAGTACATTGGGTGGTTCACTTACTTATCCAAAAACCAGTTCGTTTGTTTGTTTTTAGCTGGCAGTTATTTAGCAGCTTCACATGTTGTCAGAAAGAGTCAACTTAATTACATCACGAAAGTGCTATAAGACCAAGTACACAGATTTAATATAAAATGTCTAGAACCTTTTAGGATTTCTTTGGATTATGCATTTCTTCTCAAAATTATAGTAATCATGCTGACCACTGGAATCGGAGGACATTTTTTCCCATGCTTGGACAAAAAAAAAAAAATCATGCCTGTGTTCATAATTTGTTCTTTTTTCATGGCTTATTTTGGATTTTTTTAGGAAATGGCATTTCCACTGCTACTGTGGGGTCCTGCAGCAGCAGCAGCTCTTAAGCTAATTTGTTGTAATTGCTGGTGCCTCAGAGAAGTACTTTAATTATAGGCTTATATAAAATCAATTTTGATAGTCGCAGTTAGGCAGCCATCTGTCTTTGAAAGTCCTACTTTTTCAAGATGCAGCATATATGGGCTTAAATATATTTTGTGTGATATGTATGGGTTTCAGCAAAGCTGAGCAAAAATATAAACTGTTAAGCAGAATTCGGTTACTCACATTAGTATTTTGAATGATGATTGTGCCATCCTAAAGCACTGTGTTTGTGAAAGATAGGCTGTGAGCTGCATTTATATGTGCTTCCGGCGGTCCACGCTCTACAATCCCCACGGCAACTCCCTCATTTGCAGCAATGGGTGGGAGAAGCAGAAACTTCACCAGCAGAGGACCCAAGGGTGCAGAAATTACACCTGGAGAGGATCAAAGGGCCAGCTGATGCAGCTCAGTCGCTCTCTCTCTGTCCGTCCATCTGTCTGGCACTTTATAAACTTCATGGCTAAACTTATTTTTGGAAAAGTAATTGCTGTGGGCTGTTCTCCCTCGATTTCCACATCATTCAGCAAATTGCAATAGAAATGCTTTGGTTCGTGGTACAAAAACACTAATGTGTTTTTTTTTTTTGGTAGTTGGGAGTGTTAATGAGAGATGCAGAAAGGATTTCTGCTTGACACTTAGACCTTGATCTAGTTATTCGGCCATATTTTGCTGTCGTCATTTTCTTTGACATTTTTTTAAAATGTAGGATTTTTTTCCCCCCAAAACTTTTTGTTGTTAACAGAAGTTATTAATGCAGCTGTATATAGCAGCACATTGTGTTTTACCAGTCTGTAGTTTATCTGGTGATTAGTAATTTTATGTTAGTTTGACAAGCCATAAACCCTCTGTCAGAAAATGGTATTTCATAATCAGTCTCCTTGCTGGCGGCATATTGTCTAAATGCACTATTGCTAGTTCATTTTTACAAGAAAACAAATTCGTTTTATAATTAACCTTCAAATGTATTAAAGGTTTTATATAATTCTTATTTTCTGAAGTCCAAAATTTCTCCCTCATAGCATTAGGTCTGTTAATGCAGCCACGCTCTTCTCTACAAAAACGTAAGAGACAATTATCTCCATGTGCATATTTCAAGAAGTTTTATTTTAAATTGCATTACTAGGTTGAATTTTGGTGGAGTTGTAGGAGTTGATTGATTTGAATATGCATGGGCTGTTTGATGTGATTATGGGAAAATATCTGATGAGTACTGCTGCTCTACTTTTTCCTGGCAGGAATGTATCCTGAAATATTTTCAGCTCAACTTGGATTTTCAGTGCTTTTTCTCCTCCATGAATTCAAATGGTTTTAACAGCCCAACTTCATCTTTACACTCTGATAAAATTGTTTCAGAATTTAAATGCTGAAATTACCTTGGGATTCCTCAAATTCTGACCAAACAATGAAAGGGACTTTTTTAAAGAGATTTATTTGTTCTTTGCAAAACTAATAGGAGTTTGTTGTATCCAAAAGTGCTTTGAGTTTTCTGTTTTTGAGAGTAAAGTGAAACATTCATACCATGAATTAGGCAACTGCATTCACATATTTGAGAAACTGACAAAATACTACAGTTTAGCTTAAGATTTATATGAATTGCTCAAAGGTTAAAAACTAAGAACAAAAAACGCATGCAAACTTTGATTGGTTTCTTGAATTGGTGTCTGTTTAGCTTGTTTTGTTCTTTTTACTTGCATTGTTTCTTGGCTTGTATTTTAACTGTGCACGTTTTATGACAATAAACCATGGTAGCACATTTTTGTTACTTGGTATTCATCCTGCCAAATGAGCTTATATTGTGTATTTAAGTTTGATCCGAAATTATGGAAGTTGTTGAATGTATCTAGCAGAGCTCAATTTTATGTAGATATCACTTAAGATTAATCTTGTAAATTAGACAAATACATTACACTCTGGCATATACACCTGCCTGCCAGATGTCAAGCTTATTAAAACAACGGTCAATTCTCTTATCCACTTGTGTTCTTCTGTATTATATGGCATCTTAATCTTTACAGAAAGACATCAATCATAGTGCTGGTTCTGGCAGGGCAGTAGCTAATTGTTTTTATGATTATACTAATTACAGCTTCATTCGCATGCTGGGGTTGTTAAGATTTGAAAGCCTGCATGCATTGCAGCCTTTTAAGGCTGGGACCCTGGTCCATTTCTCTGTAGACTAAATTTACATAATAGACCCTTGATGAATGAATTTCATTTAAGCATCAACTTATCTGTTGCACATCTAATAAGGAATATAGCTCCTGTCTTTAACTTTGCTTGGTCCTCTTCTTGGACTCTAGTCTTCCTGCATTTTAAAATAAGATCGACATTCTGTTTTCTTCAGTTTGTAACTTGCATCAGAAATACAGCTATATTACGGATCTTGATTCTTCTGTATTTTACTTTAAACATTTGTTCTTAAATTATTGCGTGTGCTGTCATTTAATAACAATCATTATGACCATTATCCATTTACCTAACAGTAAGTAAACATTTTTGCTGCTATTGTCCATTGCAGAACAGAGGGACCGAGTCTCCCTGCCAGCCAAACCAGGAAGCACTAGATTGCTTCAGCCTACTTTAGCTTCTCCTAAGCCCCTGCATAAAGGGCCAGCTAGGGTACCACTGGGAGTAGTGCTGGTCTCCAAAGCAGCCTGTCTACAGATAAAAACATTCCTCTCTTTCTCTGTTGGGGGAAAAGGGATACACAGCTTGGCTAAAGGTCTTTGCTGCTCTGCTCGTTCGGCCATTTTGGTGTTTGATGAGCCAGTCAGTCTATAACCCACACTTTCTTTTGTTCAATTTATTAATGCAAGTATATGCCATTTGTTGAGACTGCATCTTGAATGCAGATTGAGATTGCTTAAAGGTCTTGTGTAGATTCAGTTAATGATTTAAAGTGTGTATTTTTATTCAATAATAATAATTCTTTACTGCCATAATGACAAATCAGTAGAATGACAATTGATAACCCAACGAGCTGCTATATATAGTTATGTAAATTTAAAAAATACAAGCTGGACTGTCTTGTTTGGCAGGATGGATCTAGCACCTAAAACTGTAAGCGTTTGTATGTGGGAGACACTTCGCCCCACCAGACTGCTGGCTTTTACTTGAGTTTCTGTTTGCTACATTTTTTTTTCTTTTCTAACTGTCATATAAATGTTATAACTTGTACTTGAGAGTGCAGGTACATAGGCATTTGACTGTATTAGGTGACTCTTTATTACATTAACTGCACCTTCGTAATACATTCTTTATGCTTTCATAGAACATTCAGTGCACCATCATGATACATTCATAGAACATTATAAGCAGCATGGAAGCATACCTTAACATCCTAACACCATAGCGGCTTTAATATACATTAATAAAACATGTTTCGGAAGAACATTTTAAAACGATTTTGAGAAAGCACTTCTTTACACAGCGTGTAGTTAGAGTATGGAATAGTCTTCCTGCTAGAGTAGTGCAAGCTAAAACCCTGGGTTCCTTTAAATCAGAACTAGATAAGATTTTAACAACTCTGAGCTCTTAGTTAAGTTCTCCCCAAACGAGCTTGATGGGCCAAATGGCCCCCTATCCTTTATAAATTTATGTTCTTATGATTATACGATTATGGTGTTTGTTATTATATGGTGTTTATAAATGTATACATTTATCATATTGTATTATCATTATTAAATGTATGTTATATGTACAGTAACAAATTTGTATCTGATGCACACATACACACAGCCACAGTCCTTGGTTGTGTTGGTAGGTGACATGGTTGCAGGGGTGTTGGCAGTGCTGGGCGAGTCCCAGTGGCTCGCAGCTGGTTTCAGAGGGAGGATGGATGGATGGTCGCTATTAACTAGCCAGCTGCGGGCCCTTTCAAGCCCTCTGCCTGCTGCAAGGAGAGAGGCAGGAGCGAAGGGGAGCAGCGGCTGCTGTGGGCTTCGTCAGGGAGAAAGCACCAGTACACTGGGGCTCCGTGACTCATTGTTGCAGAAATTCCCTGCACCCAAGCCTGTTATCCTGCAGATGTAGATGGCAAGAAATCATACATCTTAGGGTTTAGGGTTTTTAGCTACAGATATTCCCAATGTTGTGTGTGTGTGTGTGTGTGTGTGTCACAATTAATAAATGCATTTTGTAGCAAGTTGCACACTGATAGGATAAAAATAAATACCTATCTTCCTGAAATAACAAAAAGCAAATGAAGATAACAGGCAAACAGTGAAACAATAGGAAAATAGCTGTGAATAACTACAGTTTTCTTGCAATCTGTGTTACAGCTACAAGTACTTGATACTTCTTGCGCATACAGCCAGTGAGCCTCAGAATCTGCACTTCCTGCAGAAAGGCCTCACAATGCTGCCAGACATTGGTAGACAGAGGGTCGTGACTCCGGGTGTAGCGATCTAGGCCGTCCTACCAGTGCTTTATGGGGTTACGGTTAGGAGAGAAGACCGGCCAAGGCAGCATCTGCACACCAGCTGACATCCCTGTTATGTAACCTCACGTAGCCTGCCCGAGATGAAGTGAAGCTGCATGCTGAGAATGCAGACCACACCTTTTACACGCTTCCACCCCAGGGACACAGGCATCGGCATATCTCTCTCTTCTCCTCTACACTCTCTCACATCTTTTCGGATCAGGATAAGGCGTGATTCATCCGCGAAGGGGACCTGATGGAACAAGTCCATACCAGGCTCTGTCTGGGCCAGGATAGGGATGTGTGAAGTAAGGGCTTTTGACTGGTCACTGTGTTATAAGGGCGGAAGCGTGCAGTCTGTGCCTGAGTTTCCTGTCACCGATTTTGGCATTGGGTTGGCTGGTAGTTTCAGGAGCAGTACGGCTGGCCGATCTGAAGCGACTTATCAGATGGACGAGTGTGATATGTCAGTCATCCGGGGGAGGCCAGATAGCGGGCGGTCTCCTTCCTGCTAGTCTGTTGAAACCTTGCCTGCATGGTGACGGGAGCAGCTAAAGCCATAGAAGGTGTGCAAAGTGGGCACATAGGATACCTGACGAGGGCAGGCCAGTGACCTTTGCACCTGTTAATGTTTGAGGCACACAGAAAAGCAGAAAACCATGCATGACCTTTCTCTTGCTGGGACCTGAGCTTTCGATTTAAGGCCTGTTTGAAAGTGACTTGATCAGACATTGTTTCACCTGGACCTTGCTGGGTAAAAGTGCAATTAACAAGCTTCTGTGTATCTGCCAGTTTGTAATGCCTCACTGCACAAGCACCCAACACCTTTTTGTGAAAGTACACAAGCTATAATTATAGTTGTCTCTTTCTAGAGTATACTGGTACTCTTGATTCCAAATGGAAACTGGAAAAGAATAGCAAAAATGTGAATAATCATATATTTAAAAATTATACATCTGCTAATTCTGTGTGCGTGTGTACATTTTTAAATCTGATTAAGATCACAAATGTATTTCTGGTTAAGCTGTGACTGAGTAATACAAAACTATAAACTGAGCAATAAAATGATGACTATAATCTGGAATTTGATGTGGGATTTGTTTTTGTTTTGTTGCATAGTCCCATCTGTGGATGTTGGTCGACTTCAGTGCTAAAAGAATTCTATGCTTGTTTAAGACTAATGACAGTAGTATAAATATGAGTGTATGTGAACATTTTTTCATATTCTTGCCTTGTAGAATAGTATAACCAGTGTTTAATTCACAGTAGTCCAGCAGAGGAGCTTATCTGTCAGTCTGGCAACTGCATCTTTTTAGATAAGCGTTTTACTATATTTCATATGTTGATTGTATATTGCTAAAACATCTGATCTGCTTGGCTCTTAATCTCTAATCAGAATGATTCATATGTTTAAGTATTTATAGAAGAGGGAATGAGCAAAGGAGAAGGATTACAAGAGGTGTTTCTTCTGACACAGACTGCACTAGGATACTGGGGCTCCATGATTTATTGTTAAACGGTGTTGTACCTGAACCGGCCTCCTGTGTCTGACCAGTCTTTAATCTGGCAGTTGTGTGATTTTTTTTATTTATTTATTTATTTATTTATTTATTTTTACAGTCTATCCTTCATGGTTTTTACAGTTTTAGACAAATACACCTAAAATGTATTCATTTGTTTTTAAATATTTTTCTCTTGATCAATTTTGAAAATATTTTTTTCAGCAGAGATGATGCACGTGTCTTTGGCGGAAGCTCTGGAGGTCCGGGGAGGGCCTCTGCAGGAGGATGAGGTCTGGGCCGTCTTGAGCCAAAGCGCCGAAAGTCTTCATGAGCTGCTCCGCAGAGGTAATCGTCTTCAGCATGTCAAAGCATTAGCGTTTGAAAGTAACTTGTATCAGCTGGGATACTATGTGCATTTATTTTCTTCAACGTCTGTAAATGCTTGTTAAGAATTGCTCCCGACCTCTTATGTCGTCCCAGTAGATGTCGTCAAGCGTTTAAATAAACGCTTTCTTACTCATAATTGTTTCTCTTAAACTTTTGCACTGTTCCTGGGCAAACCACTCACTCGTTAGAGTAGTCTACTGAAGTGCTCTCTTGTCATACCCATGTACCCTACACTGTCTTGATCAGTGTTTCCAAACGCGATCCTTGGTTACCCACATACAGTCCACATTTTTGCTTCCTTGCAGGTAAACATAGACTGTCTGGGGTCCCTGAGGAGAAACGCTGGTCTTGATTTTTATAGTTCAGGTTCTTGTTCCCATGTTTATACAAGTAATTTCTTCTTCCTGTCACAACATGCGAAACCTCTGGTTATGATGCTGGCTAATTAATAACATAAGTGAATAGTCATGCTGCGAAGGTTCTACAGGTGACTGAGGATGCTGTTTATATGACTGAGAACTTTGTTGATGGATTTTCACAGAATGATTTACATAATACTGAAGTAGTACTCCTAATTTAGCAATGAATGAATTGCAGTGGGGAAAAAAGCTAATTCTCTGAAGTAATTGTAGAAGCCTATAATAGAGCTACCACTTGTTTGAGAAATTGTCTATACGGTATCTTGTGCTGCCATTTCAGTGAGCAGAGTATTTCCTTTGTGTTTGCATTCATATTTACATATAGACATTGCATATTCTCTCAACCTCAGTTTTCATGAGCTCCCAGGAAGTATGCCTGGCCACCTCTACTGGAGACATGTCTTGAGAAAGCTAATTTTATTCTTTTGAAAAGGGTGCATTTTTGGTGAACTAGTTAACATAAATGAATCATGGTGATTTACTCCTATAAATTGAAAGCCCAGATATGGGTTCTTTTGTTCTAATCAATATGATTTTAGTTCAAAAACATGGTACTACTTTGTTGATCTGTCTAGTAATGATTGTTTCATTTTGTATTAGTAAAATAAGTAACTTTTATGACTTTTAACTGGAGCTGGGCGATATGGCCTAAAAATAAAATCTGATTTTTCACAAAAAAACAGATTTTAATCGATTTTCCCCTCCCCTACTCAAAATCAAACTATAGATGACAAATAAATGGTTCAAAACAAGTTTTAACTTTATTTAGTTTTTTTTTTTCACTTTAGGGTTAAAGTGCAATCTGACAAGCCATAAAAGATGCTTGTAAGTGAGATGGCAGACCACGTCGTTGTAAATACTTTTAGAAACTTGTAAAAAAAAAAAAGTAATAAAATCGATTTTCATGAAAACACATCGTGATCGTGACCTGAACTATAAATTCGAATGATTAGATTAAATCAGTTTATCACCCAGCTCTACTTTTAACTAATTTTCATTCTATTACTAATAAAGGAATTGGCATGTTTTCAACTAACATAAAAACAGGGCATTGTAGAACAGTCATTTCAAAATGAGTCCAGTTGTAAAATGTGAGTCTGCAGCTTTACCCTCGTTACCAATATATTTTATAATTTAATGTCAAATTATAGTCCGGGTTCACTGTACACACCAACAGTTCAATATGATGGGTGTCAATTGACATTTTGATTTACCCTCAAGTTCATATTACATTTGGTAGTCATTGAGGTTGGTTGTGCAAAGGAGGAACTTTCTGTACTAAATGTACATTCTGCTTGAGTATTATGTAATTAGGTTGTATAAATGTATTTTATGGAAATTCTTTTATTTTTAATATTAAGAATACTACCAAATACCTATACTGCAAGCAAAGCAAGAAATTATAAGACTAGTGTTGACCTTAGTGAGAAGAGTTTATGTCCGGGAGCACAGTGTCTGTTGTTGCAGCGATAAGGATATGGGAGTTGTGGTACTATTGGCAGACAAAAGCTGTATTATAATCCAATTTCTGCTTTCATGGTGGATGTTCAAAGGCCTGCTTTTTCAGTTTGAGCTGGTGCCAACCTCCTTGACCACAGGCAAGAAGAATTTGACATCTTTGTTATAGTGGACTGTGCTCTTTCGTGAAAAATATTTATTTCCTTATTCATGGTGGATATCTTGCTTCCAGTGTCCTGGATTGAAAATTGTGACATGTTAATATTCAACATTTTAAACCAAGATTATATTCTATCATTGTCAAATTCCAACATTGTTTTTCAACAAAGTTAGTAATTAACCATTGCTATGCAGTATAAATCTCCATTCTAGCCTCTCTGTGAAAATGTATTTGTTTTTGCTAAGCCATACATAAGTGTACCATTTTTGAGGGAGTATTTCAGGAAAAAAAGGATTTCAAGTGTCATATACAGACATCCTATGATCTTCAACCTCAATAGCTAAATTCGTAGATTAGTATACTGTGTGGTTTTTAGTGCTTAGCAATGATTGAATTTGTAAGAATACAATATTACATTTACCCATATTTATGTTACGGTATTTCAACACTTGTATTTAGATTTATGTGATTTTTTAAAATGTATCTTTTGCTGTATGTTGTATGCAGTTTTTAATGGCATGTTTTCAGACAGGATACGGTGTTTCTACAGTTGTATTTAGGTGTAATTTTGGGGGGCCGGGAACCAATTAATTGGTTTTCCATTAAATCTTACGGGAAAAATTCGATCAGAACTCGAACCTTTTAGGATTCGATCCAGAGTTCGTAACGGATTAAGTTCTAAAACCGAGGTACCACTGTATATATACACTCACCTAAAGGATTATTAGGAACTCCTGTTAAATTTTTCATTAATGCAATTATCTAATCAACCAATCACATGGCAGTTGCTTCAATGCATTTAGGGGTGTG